>LBNU01026104.1:229596-244626 GCA_014162995.1 Artemisia annua
ATAATATATATATATATATATATATATATAAATATAGAAATATAATATAATTATATATATATATATATATATATGAACTCCAGAAACTGCATCAAGTTCGACTGCGACTTGTACACATAACTAGTACTGCTCATGCCAAAGTTAAAAGCAAGCATATATAGATTGCATGCAACACGGTGATTATCTATATATGCTCCATAATAAACTAATGTTACACAAACCATATGCTAAAGTGAAAAACAACAGCCAATATGTCCGGTAAATAATTACTTTGCTTGTATATATGGTCTATACAAGAAGAGAGACCATAGCGATTGCCCATAGAAGCGTTGCTAACGTCACGCAAGCCACACACTCAAAATCGTCTTCAGTTCGACTACAGCCAAAGCAGATGCCATGGTTGTTTCTCTGGTGTATGTAGTAGCGCACGACGTGCTTTTAATTTGTGATGTAGCCATTTGCAATAAGTCGATACGAATAGTTTTGTCCACAGAAAACGTGCAATGATAATTTAAATATATGTTTCGTTCAAATAGTGTGTGCGGTGTGTACTACCACATGTTTTACTTTTTTTCTATTATATACTGTTTTTAATTAGTCACCATATAATTAATCCTCTCATTTTTGAGATTATAGTTATGAATAGGACCCATCAACTTCATAATCTGCAATTTTTTTCTTTATGTTTATGTTGTTAGGCACGTATTAGCTAGCATTCATCACTTTCTAGCATGAGGTAGATGAAAAGTCACTTTGTTTAACGAATTAAATTTGACATAGTATGATTGTTTGGTAGGATAACACTTTTACTATGATTGATATTACTTTACTGATGAAACTTGGGGTTCAATTTAAGCATCTACAAGGGGAGATGATGTATTGAGCAATCAACACAAACTTTCTGTTTTTCCTTTCTTTATAGTTGTCACCTTGGTTTAAAAATGCGTTTTGCGATCCGATGCGCTAAAGGTCCAAAAAGCCATTGCGTGATGCGTGATGCGAATGCGAGTGCAATTTAGACGCATTGCGTTTAATATTAAAAAAAGGTACAAAAATTATTTATACGTAGTATATTCTACCAAGTACCAAGTAAATGCAATCAACTTACTAAATAAGTTACTAGCATATTGAAATTTGACCAATAATTCATTTGTAAAATAAACAATTTGAAAGCACAATTTGATGTTTTCGTTATTGTGTTTGTTTTGTACGTCTTTTAATAAGTTATATCTTTAAAATCCCTTTTAAATACTTGGATCTCTTTTATATGATTTGTTTTTTTTTTTACAAAAATGACCTAATTTCTAGATTGCGACAATTGCGACCATTGCTAGCATTACACAAATGCGGTAAATTGCGATCTAATGCGAATGCAATATGGGATGGCCTTGCATTAGGCCCCATAATGCGAAATTTCATATGCAATGCAACAATGCGTGCAATTTGCGCAATGATGCGCGCATTTTTAAACCCAGGTTGTCACTTCAGATAAGATTATAGTGCATGACCAACTCCCAATTCATGTTACTGTCCTACTGTGCTTGATGTCTAATCATAATTCACTAATGTCATATATTAGGCTGGCAATTTTTCATAAATGAAAAAGACATATAACTTTATTACCTTTATATTCTAATCATGGCAACAACATTGCTACAGATATGGAAATTTCGGCTTCAGGAAACATCACATAACATGAGTTTTCAAAAGTACAAGATGCATGCCGTGCTAGCTTAAATGGTGCATCCTAGCTTCAGCTTCAAGTAACGATTGTGTTTACTTATACATTGGTATGCTCCATCAGCAATGGATTGCTCAGGTGCATATCTCTGCAAAGGTAACACAAGTTAAGAAAAGAGTACACATTAAGATTTGGCTAAGAAAACAAGAAACAACCGTTTACTATACATAATTTATATGCACGAGAAGTAAAAGTTAATGATTCTTTAACTTGCCTTTTACTCTTGTTGAAAAGTATTAGGTAAATAGGTTGATCATGTGAGAGGTAGAATAACTCTCGCAGTATGTATGAACACAATACAATGCTGTAAAAGAGTTAAAATTAATCATCTACAAAACATATCAAAACGGGTCAAAGATATACGTCATAACTTGTAGGGGGAGTATATGCAAAAGAGTGAATATAGAGAGTAATTTGTATTTGAGATAAAGATGTGATTGCTTGTCATATTTGTTGGATGCAAGTATGCAACTATTCAAGGAGAAATAGGAAAAAACCATGGAACTGAGACTTATTAATTTGTAGAACAATGATATAAATATTGGCAACCTCAATCATTTTTGGAAGCTAGCTTTACTAAAGGCAACCGAGTTCTGTTTATTAGTACGGAGTGATAAAATATGGCTACTTAGTTTTGACTTTTGATAAATGCTTACCTCCCAAAACATACGGATAATATTATCCATAAGAAAGTATTTAGGCAACTAGATTCCTTATATGCTATCCACACCTGAAAAGTAACAATTTGAATGTTCTTGTTAGGATGAAAAAGATACAAGTAAAAGTATCCATAAACCACCTCCCCTCCTCTTTCTCTTCCGTCATTCCGCAACACTGACCGCCTGGTTTTTGCCTGATTTTAAATTGGCCTGTTTTGATCCGGAACCCGTTTTGACCCGTTACCGAACCCAACCCAAGACAACCATATTTCCATGTACGCAGCAAAGTGAAACTTGCTATAAAACGTAAAAATGGATCAATAGTAGTAAACATACCGAGAAAACCACAACATGAATATAGTTGTCAGTTGTAGTTGCTATCATACACCTGTGAACATTTATCAATGTCAAATTTGCGTCGCATAGGGAGAGACAATAACTAAATAACATAATAGTAATTTTTCATGAAGGAGTACCCTTCAAAGACACACAGTATTTTTTTTTTCTTTGTATAGATATATAAAGAAGGATACTAACGGTGTGAATATTCTAGCTTGAAATGGAAATCCATCGCCTATAAGTGCATAAATCACAGCTCCCACCATCAAGCAACCTAGTGCAGCAAAGATTACTCTTACGGTTATAACAGAATGTCCCCGTGTGTGTCCCACTTCATCCCTAAACCAAATAAAATTAGAAGCATATGTTAGTATAAATTTTCACTGAGATATCATCACCATGAATCTAACTTATTTCAATGCAGGTAATCGTCCTAAGATATACTTGACGGAACTTTTTGTTTTTATAGGGCCAACATACTTGCGTGTCGCGTCATTACATTAAAAACAAGTATGATATCCTAAGAATTAATTTGATATGACAAAATTTTAATGTTGCGTAAGTAGTTATATAAATTTGAAAGAGTAAAAGTAACCCAATACAAAGGTGTTGTAAGTAGTTTATTTGGACGAAACCTAGTAACCTAATATATGTAACAGATCATGTTGTCTAGTAACAATGACTACAAGATGTTTTAGTAGATCGTAATATATGACATAATTTTAGCTGTAATTCATTGTGTCTAGCATTAGATATTATAATAAAATATTTGTGCAGTGTCTTGAGCAAAAGGTTTATATTTACCAAAATTAATTTTATATAATTTCGAAAGAACAAATTGTCCCAAATCACATTCTAGAGCTAACTATCTACGTCCATGATTAATTGTATAATTCTCCTTTATGTTAGCCCATATTATGTAACGGGCTCAAGCCCGAGTCTAGAATATTCCTAGTATTGGTATAAATATGTACAATGTAATCAATCAAATCAATCAACAATTATCTTCATTATCCTTACCATCTTACATGGTATCAGAGGGTAACGATCCTCTAAAACCCTAAAACAACCACCACTCTAATTTTTCCGACCATCGGCTTCGGCCGGCGATCCGGATATCTTCTTTCATGCCTACTGCACTTTATTTCTTTCTATCGCCAAACCAATGGGTAATAACCCTTTATCCAATCACAGCCTCCTTCCGAATATAATATTCCCAAGTTGCCTTCTTTTTGTTGTTGCCTCCCAATCTTGCGTCAAATTCTAAATGAATGGAATATTATTTTTGTTTCTCCTATAGCCTTGCGTCAATCTTGCAGCCACCAAAGTGGACCAAATATTGGATTGGAATTTTATTTTCTTTCTTCTCTATTTGCTTTCCTTCCTGTTGTTTACTTTGAAACACACAGCCCATCAAAAGCCGAATGAAATAATCACAGGAACTAAGAAAAAAAAATGGTGGATCTTTATGTTTTTCTAGGGAAAAACACGCCCCGTTTGTTCGGAAGGTTCTTTGGGGGTTGAAGTTTTAGAACCAACTTTTGTTTTTTTCATTTTTTTTTTTCTTTTGATGTTAGTGCATTAGTTTTTAATTTCTTTTGTTTTAATTGTACTTTTTATTGTGTTGGTGATTTGTGCTAAGGTCACAAATCCACACATTATTATTGTGTTGTTCATGCTTTAGGTCACGAGCTTGTGTGTTGGTGATTTGTGCTAAGGTCACAAATCCACACATTATTATTGTGTTGTTCGTGCTTTAGGTCACGAGCCTGTTATTTGTCTTCTCCAGTTTGCTAAAGATGTGCTTCCGCTTGCTGTTGAATGTCTTCTTCAACAAATTATCTATTAGTTTTACTTTATTGTTTATTAGCTTTTAATCTCCAGTCCGAGCTTTCGCGATTTCGCCGCTCGAACTGCGGGGGAGTGTTAGCCCATATTATGTAACGGGCTCAAGCCCAAGTCTAGAATATTCCTAGTATTGGTATAAATATGTACAATGTAATCAATCAAATCAATCAACAATTATCTTCATTATCCTTACCATCTTACACTTTATTCTCACCTTTTCCTACGTTTCGCCAACACAAAATATATTGGATCTTTTAAAGATTCTTCAGGTGACAATTTGAACAACAGCAGAGCGATATATCCACAGACTAAAGCGCTGGCAACAAAAAAAAATTATTTGACTATAACGCTAATTCAAAGAAGTAAGTAAAATGATTACATGTGTTACAATACTAATAAAGAAAACGAAGATTACCTTCCAAACCAGAACAAAATAAAACAAAAAACAACTCTTATGATCCATCTTGATTCCTTGTAGAAAAACCAAGCCTAAAAATTGCAAGTAGAAAACTATGTGTTAGGCCAGTAAATTCGAATTGTAAAAATACAACAAGCACCCATTCTAATCACAGAATGTTTTTGAAAGAATTGTAATCTTTAGAATGAATTGTAATTTGAATAAATTGAAATTCAAAGAATTGGAATTTTTTGCAATTGTAATGTGTTGTAATTGTAATTGATTAAATCTGTCATTGTGTTTGGTTGACTCGCAAAGTAATATAATTCAGAAATAATAATAATAATAATAATAATAATAATAATAATAATAGTAATAATAATAATAATAATAATAATAATAATAATAATAATAGTATTATTAATAAAATATTAATAATAATAAAATAATAATATTATTATTCATTAAATAATAATTAATTAAATAATATTATTATTTATTAAATAATAAATAATATAATAATAATAATAATAATAATAATAATATAATAAATAATATTATTTATTAAACAATAAATAATATAATAATAATATTAATATTAATAAAATAATAATATTAATAATAATAATAATATAATTGTATTATAATAATAAAATTAATTAATATAATAATACTAATAATAATAATAATAATAATAATAATAATAATAATAATAATAATAATAATAATAATAATAATAATAATAATAATAATTTATAAATACTGATGTTTTGAATTATAAAATACTGAATTACAACGTAATTCAAAACTTTTTCATCCAACTTGCTATGTAATCTGAATTCCCTCCCTTGATGTAATTGGAAAGATTTAATTACAATTACATTACAAACCAAACAGCCTACGTAATGTAATTTGAATTACAAGTACATCATTATGCAAACCAAACACCCTATGTAATGTAATCTAATTACAATTACATCAAATTACGTCCGATTACAACGAACCAAACGTGGCCTATGTGTTAGGCCACTAAATTCGAATTGTAAAAATACAACACGCGCCCATTCTAATCCAGAATTTGTGGGCTATTATGTTGAATAAGCATGCGATTTCTTTACTTTGTATCAGGCACACTAAGTCTCAGTTGTAAAATTTTAAATTTGCAAAAGCCTTAGCACATAAATTGAGCTTTCATACCCCTATAGCAGATATATTTACGCAAAAATCTATTATTGCCACTTGCATCCACCTGCAACAAATTTACATAATCATTAATCTTATGCTACAAAAAAAGTGTTTTGATCGATTTCATCACATGCTAAAAGGAAAACAGAACTCTGATAGATCATAAAAATAGAAACAAGAATATATAATCTTAGCTTTGGGCTGGTTTACCTAGCGTGTGGGTCGAGACAAGAATGGAAACCATCCATAACTAATCCGTAAGCAAAAGCAGCTACCATCACACATGCCAATATACTGAACACAGTCTTCAAAGCTACAAGCAACAATGCGGATGCAGCCATTACGAATACGATAGTCTGCTTTCTTAGAGACAGAGAATGCAATACAAATTTATACTGTGATTTCACTTTGGCCTAACTTTTAATAGTGTTCCATAAGTCTAAAAGAAAAGGCTAGCAAGTAGTTAGCGGCTGCTAGTTTGGGCCTATTCTAGTTCAAAAAAAGGGATTTATTTTGAACCTCTAAAATGTTATCCAAATCATCGCAACGCACAACTTGAATTTTTAAGGGGTTGATACTTTTACATTGCAATTTACTACATCCACATTAAAATCATGCATAAGGACAAAATATTTTTTGTCATGATGCATAATTTTAATGTGGATGTAGTAAATTGCAATGTGGCAATATCATTTGCAAATTTTTAATTTGTATTGTAAAGTCTTCAATGCACAACTTGAATTTCATTCTAGAAACTAAATTTTTATAAAAGGTCAAATCGTCGCAAAAACACCTCAATGTTTTGTACAGTAAACATTTAGTGATTTCTTTTGAACCTCTAAAATGTTATCCAAATCTGAAATCACACCTTTATCAAGAAATTAACTAGGAATTGAAATTTAAAAGTTACAAGGCAGATGAAACGTTCAAAAGAGAAACATGTGTATGATAAACTAGCTAGCTAGCCATTTCGACCAGACTATGTGAAGATTTTTGCATCAATGTTTACCAACATAATATCGTCATCATAATCGAAGGTCAGATAGTTTCCTTATAAAGAAATGTCATTTAGATATGTCCTTGATTCAGGACTTTACGCTTACATTGTTTCAATGCAATATTTTTGTAATGAAGCTACGGATTAAAAAGTTAATACCGCAAGTAATTTATTAAGGAATGGGTTGTTGGTATTATCGACCTTTAATTTGGAAAAAAGTACTCCATAATTCTTAATTGCTGATAGAAAATCAAGCTAGTTATAGTCAATGTTAAACTGTATAAATGCAAGAACATATGTGAATCATGCTAATGTGCTAGATGAAAATACACAACTTTAATGCGTGATGCCATGATAAACAAGTCATCACATACATATTACTATGGAAATGGCTTTTTTAACTTTCTCGCATCATGTCGACAAAAGTAATCGACCCAAAGTCAGATTAGTGTACTATTGTTATATCAAAGAAGGTAAACACATTGATGGATATTGTACTTACACATTAGCCACCCCGGTCAATAGTGGCTCACTTTGTATAAACGCCCAGACGTTGATATTGGATTCTGCAATCGGGTGTTGAACTTTATTCGTATTGAGCTTCCGAATTAACAATCTTATCAGGAGCCATAAGTTCTAGCTATCTCCTAAGTTTCACTTGGTAAGACGATAAACCAAATTTATTGAACCTTGAATTGCAATCTCATCTTTAGGTAGAAGAGATTAATTTACAATCAGTGTTTATTAGTTAACAGATAATTCTTTGTGCAATTCTTGCTATTGTTAGAATGAAATAAAGAACTTTCTTCTGTGTCAAAATCGCATCATAATAGTGGGCTACTGGGCTGCATGAAACCAAAATACAAATGCTTTATTGCATGATACACAAGTCATCACATACACTCTTCTTATTATATGATGATCAAACTTGCCAAAGTTATTGATCAATGAAAGAACAATATAACATTGCTCTAGAAATGAAAATTTATGCTATAAAAAGAGGAAGTACATTACGATAGAATTTCCATAGCTACACTATGAATTCATGACGAACCTTAAAGATACTCGTCAAGAAAAAAAGTAGCTCTATCCATATGTTGTCGGATTTATTATCATAAAAAGGAGAGAGGCTAATTGTTGTAGATTGTACTTAGGCTAATCTATCTATAAACATATAAGATTGAGTCCTAAAATTTAATGTGGAGGCGTCAAGATTGCATAGAGTACAAGTTACCTAATGCTCGGAATTAAATGCAGAAAATAGAGTTTCATTATGCAGAGGCTTCATGCGTAAGTACCTTGATTTAATGTTCATGCTTAAGTGGTAAGTACACATGAGCTATATTTAGTGTTTCAAATGTAAATGATTGAAACCATACGAAGTGTTGCTAGCCTTTATTTTCATTTAATCATTTGCTCCTTTCATTTGCCTTCAAATAAATGTACAAACCCTTCAACCACCATCATTGAATACTATAAATAACACCATTTGGTCTTTGTTAATGATGTGTGTGTGTGTGTGAAACTTTAATTTGTGTGTAGTTTGATGATTTTGTATGAATCAGATGTTTGTTGTTAGTTTATTATTGTTTGTGTGTAAATTCAGTGCAGCACCAACTAACCAATTTCCTTTTGATCTCTACATTTTGTTTCTAGGCACATGATGAGAATGAAATGGATCGCATGCTAGCAATTGATGGCATTGAACTCATTGGCATCAATAACCGTAACCTTGGTATGTACCCCATCTGTTTTTATGGCTCAAGATCTGTGAATTAACAAGCTTGCTAATTAGATAAATAGTTTTGAACTAGATATTGACATGATCATTTTTTTCAGTCAATAGTTTTTCCATATTTTTCCTTATAGTGTGATAAAGTTCTTTTTGGTGTAGCTTCTCACCTATGGAATTGAATTTAGTTGGTTAATGTAAAATTTCTCCGTCCAATGAAAGTGTACTATGCATATTAATGTTACGTGCAATGGTTCATGTAGAAATATTGACTTGATTAACGCAAGGGGGTATACGTGCAAAGGTAAGCAAATGGTTAACTTTCTTGCATGTGAAGTCGGTTGATAGTCCAGCTTTGAAGTTTATGGAAGACAAATGGATGTGTTGTTGCCTGAGAAGGAACCGAGGGTTAGATCTGCTAACCTATTTTAAAATATTGGGTTGGTTAGTAGTTTATTAATGTTATTCTTGCAGGTATTGATAAGTGGTTAGTGACGCTAACGGGGTATATCAAGATGTTGATAACAAAACAAAGTGGAAGATGGAGACGGAGTGGATAATATCTCCACATTTATGAAAGAACTGTCAAAAAATTAGGCATTCAAGAAAATGAAAATCATATGTAAACAAGGTTTATAATTAGTGTGACAAAGCTTTGATGAATATTAATGGTGGCTTGAATCTTGCTTTTATTTTTTTCCCTTCCACTTAAGCAGTTTAAGAGGTTGCAATGTATCCACCCCATGACATTAGAAATAATACAAAATCAAAGTTGAATTGATGGAAAGTATAACTAGACAAAATTAATATTTTGAGAATTTATTTTAATCTAAGTTTTTTGATAGGGATTTGAGGGTCTCTTTACCAATGGTTACTATATGGTATTAATTGAAGTTCACAAATTATTTGTTTTAATTTTGATCTTACAAATATGTATAAAATTTGATGTTGTTATTCATGAAAAGATGAGTTTTGGTATGTTGGTAGGGACATGAAAGTGAGAATGTGTCGTAATTAGTGGGAAGGGGTAATCTTAGGCTCCATTTTTTGTGTCGAATTCATTTTAATGTGGAGTAATCAAGATATTCAAGATGGAGTCCCATTGCATATAGTACAAGATAGCTAATGCTCGAAATTCAATGCAGCCTCATAATAACTATACAATCATGAAAGGAGATGAAGTGCAAGGGTTGCCCGAATTGATCACATGGCATTTAGTATAGAATTAAAGTCGGTTAGATGAAGTGCAAGGGTTGCGAAAGGTTGCAAGAATAATCTATCTATAATACCATAAGATTCAGTCCCTAAATTTAATGTGGAGTTATGATGATAGAGTTTTTAGAGTTAGAAACAAGTTGGAGTCGTTTAGTAGTTGCATAGAGTACTTAGCTAATGCTCGGAATTCAATGCAGCCTCATAATAACTATACAATCATGAAAGGAGATGAAGTGCAAGGGTTGCCCGAATTGATCATATGACATTTAGTATAGAATTAAAAGTCGGTTAGATGAAGTGCAAGGGTTGCGAAAGGTTGCAAGAATAATTAATGATTTAACCTAATTCATGCCTATATAAACCGGCCAAAATCACATTTAGTATGTACATTTGAAGATGATTCACACATCTTTTAGATCTTTGATTGTTGGTAGCGGTATGTAAATTCTCTTTTGCAACATTTTGGAGATGATTCACACATCTTTTAGATCTTTGTAATTAACTTGGTCTTCTTTTTTTCTTAATTTAGTTATCATACGCAGGTACCATGAAAATCACACAAGATCATGCATGCTCAGATAAATGGAACCAAAGATTGGGATACCAACTATTTTCTTTGTTTCTTACATATTTAGGTGATTGTTATAGATAAGCATATATATAGATATATGTATTATGTTAATGCATTTTCATATACAAGTAATTTATGTGCGTTTTCTATTGATGTAGCTCACATGTGCGAATTGATTCAAGAAAATGTGCACGAGCATGTATGTAAAGCAACATTTAAATGGTTAAATGATACTTTTTAGCGTGATTAGTTTATGTAAGTAGTTGCTTTCGAATGCTCTTTGAGAAATATTAGAATGAATTTATCGTGTGCAATTGAATTATTATTGAAAAGAAGAAGGTCCGCGCATCGCAAAGTGTTTTCTTTTTCTATATGTAGAATCATTAGTGAGAAACCAATATTTACGCCCATTAAATGAGTTTGCCATAATAGCAAAATACGACATATTAAAAATATCACATTGAGTAATGAATAGAAAGGAAAAAATACATAATTTTGACTTAAAGCCGTTTGTAAATTATAATATCAAATAAAAAAGTTGAGTTTTAAACATAAGCAAAAGTTCAAACTTTTATCGAAAAACAAAACCGGTGCATTTAATGTGAAGTATATACAACATCGAGATGGAAGTGCAAGGCTTGCCGGAATTGATCACATGATATTTAGTAATTAGTATAGAATTAAAAGTCGGTTATGGATTGAGATGAAGTTGAAAAGGTTGCAAGAATAATTGATGATTTAACCTAATGCAATATATATAGATATATGTATTATGTTAATGCATTTTCATATACAAGTAATTTATGTGTGTTTTCTATTGATGTAGCTCACATGTGCGAATTGATTCAAGAAAATGTGCACGAGCATGTATGTAAAGCAACATTTAAATGGTTAAATGATACTTTTTAGCGTGATTAGTTTATGTAAGCATGCAACTTGAATAATGAATATAAAAGAAAAAGTACATAATTTTTGCTCGAACCCATTTGTAAATTAAAAAAATTAAGTTTAAGACATAATAGTGGAGTCCAAAGGTTTTAGGAATTATTAATAGTGTGTTAATTAATATTCATTTGGTTAGCTATTTAGAATTGAGTTTATTGATAAAATTTATTAATATTAGTTAGACTTCAATGTTAATTTTCAATGAAATTAGTTGTACAATAAAATGAGATGAAGCTAAAAAGGTTTGTAACGATTTTTATACAGTTTATGTGGCATTATTATATATACATTATTACACAAACTTTAACTTACAAACTTAATAAAGAAAATATTTAACGCACATTAAACTATGACCAATTAGATAGACCCCGTGTGCTTCATATTACCATGCAAAAACCATCTAATGGACAAGTATTGTAGGGCTAAGTAATAGACCAAAAGAAATAAAGTCATTTTTTTTTGTCATGCAAATAAGTAATAGGCCAAAAGAAACAAAGCCATCACAACTTAATAACCAAAAGCCCATATACAAAATACAACACCACAAAACCAAAACAACATCAAATACTTTTAAATTTTTATACAAGAAAGTTAAAACATTTCATACAACAGACGAAACAATAATTAAGTATACACTCGCCAATATACAGAAAGAATACATGATTAACAATTAGATTCTTAGCCCGTGCGTAGCACGGGTTCTGCATGTCTCGTTGATGAAATATTTTACTGTCGTTATTATTACCCATGGACGAAGCTTTATGGGGGTGTGCCCTGGCCTCTCCAAAATTTTATATACTTAAAGTAAAGTTTTTTGCATGTTAGTGTTAGTGTTAAATTTTGTTTTTTAGCAATTTGGACCCTCTAAATTGTGAATTGATAGTTCAGCCCTCTAATGAAATGCTTCAAGCTTCGTCTTTGCTTTGACCTATATAGTTACGTCTTTGAATACAATATTGTGAGTTTAGTCTTGTATATGTAAGTTTCACTTTGAATACAATATTGTGAGTTTAGTCTTGTATATGCAAGTTCATCAGTGGGATTGCGAACTATTAAGCGTGTTGAACAATTGTTACAAGATCTTAAGGTTTCTTACTATCTTATAATAGATAACGATAATACGTTATTAATACTCTTTAAGGTATTGTATATGTTACAGCAAATTAAATGTGCGTCATTTGTACAGATGAATTTGAAACCAAACGCCCCGATTAAGGCTGTTTGTGCAGATCATCTGGAATTGCGAAAAGAGATGCCGACTCTCCTAAATATTCAGAAACTGGTATTCTTTTGCACTGCGTTCATCTATTCAACTAATCTATGCTCATTATCCTTTCGGCCTAATAATTAGTTTCCCCTGTTATTGTTTTCAGTTGGGAAATAAGGAGGAAGGCCCGCCTTATCGTGAAAGTTCATATACTGAAGCAACAAAAGCACTAAAGGTTTTCTGGAATGTTCTTGGTTCTATTTTACTCTTTGCATTTAACGTTCCACCTATATCATATGTTTTGGTATGCTATATTTTGATCTGATCTGTCGGGTTTTACAGTGTGGCACAAATCAGAACAGAACATTCATTCCGGATGTTTTGCTTTATGAAGTTCCGTTGTCCATAATACTGAAGGATGACCTCTTGATTTGTTTTATCATTACAAGGAATTTAGGTAATATTGTGTTTTTGTATACGCGGGTTTGATATTTAGTAATTTTGTTTGGTTTAATGTTATGTATTTTTGGTAGGTATTGTATCGAAGCAGATGTGCTTGGATTTGCGTATTCTCTGTTACAAGGGTGTGATTTGGTATGTTATTTGGCTACCGAAAGTCATGGTAAGTACGTTAGTCTTATTACAATGGTGAAATGCTATAAGTTAGGCTTATTCCAGCACTTGACAGTAGTTGCTATTTGTGGCATTCACATTCTAATAAAACTAACTTCACTTTTGTATCTTATGCAGCCACGAGAAGCAGCATTTCACAACTCTGTGATTCAGCCAACATCTTACATGGTTGCATCTGAAAGCATACAAATATACAATGACATTCGTGATGGTTTGCTTAGTTTGGTAGATAAGGTAAACTCATAGTCTTGGCTATTGAAATCTGGTATTCTGTTCATGAATGTATATTCTAATCAAGGTTGCAAAAATCGCGAATCGGTAGTCGGGCGGTCGACCACCTTGTAGCTTGTAATCGGTCTAGGCGGGATTAATCGGTGATTAATCGGATTGACATTACTGACAAATTTTAGTTATTTCCGGCAAGTTTTGTGTATTTCCGGTGAGTTTTAGGTATTTTCGGCAAGGTGTTTTCTAAAAAACAACTTGTAATAGAATTAAGCAGTTACTATAAGTGATCAAAATAAGTTTATAGTGAGTTTTGATTACTTCTGGCAAGATTTATAGGTTTCTAGCAAGTTTGACCATCATTGACCGCCGTTGATTGCCATTGACCACGGTTGACCTATTTGTTTGACCCGGTTACATAAATCGGCAAGGTCGGTGGCCTTGTAGCACCTAATCAGCGATTAATCGGCCTTGTAGACCTTTTTTTTTGCAACAATGATTCTAATAAATAACGTTGTTATCGTTGAAATTTAGGATTTATATATATGTATATTCAGTTACGATCGTGTTTCAGTATTTCGTGTATGAAGTAGCCACACAAAAAGCTGTGTATCTGTTTATGGTGTTAAGATTAGGCCATTGGCTATAAAAAAACCCATTTCACCCGTTAGAGGAAAACCGAAACCCAAATCAACCTGTTATTCTATCTTCTACCAAATTTATTTCCTATACAATTTGTTAGGGTGAAATTACTATATATATATAATGTAGCGTCATTCACCCTATTCACGTGTGTTTGGCACAGATGCTAATCTGTGTGCTCAAGCCGTACAAGATCACATTCATCACGTCACTTCAGGAATTGGTGGTTATAATTCTGAAAATATAATCAAGACTTCTATGCAGTTTAGTGACAAAGTTTGGCCTACTCCCGAGCGAGAACGAGAAATAGTCACCTGAGACTTCCTTAAAGATTCTTACTTTATTGTTACTTTCGTGTTTAAATATTTTGACAAATATTTACCTTTCCTTTGTTTTTAGGCTGCTATTGCATAGTTTTGATCGTGACTGATAAAAAGTTATCCATGTCTTGAATGGAGAATCAATGAGATAAAGAAGGAAGAGCTTCATTTACATTCGACTCTTGAAGCTTGGAATATACAAGCGACTCAGGTATTAAGAGAGTGACTGATTTCCTAAACCATCAAAGTTGGTATTTTTGTTGTATCAACCGTCAACACCGTGTGCAAGTAAATGTATAAGTACTTTGCTCCATGTAAATGTATAAGTTTTTTTTTTTTTTTTTTTTTTTTTTTTTTTTTTTTTTTTTTTTTTT
>LBNU01026104.1:244635-262485 GCA_014162995.1 Artemisia annua
ATTATTTTTTTTCTAAAGAACGGTGGGGGCGAAATTGCTTTAAGGAACGAAGAGGATCACTCGGCTTGAGTAACAAGTTAGTAGCATCTAACTGATCATTCTTACACAAAACCATCTTATCTAAACCACAGAATATCCGTAACATAAACAAGGTTAACGAGAATTTGTATTAACAACTATTTGTCACCTTTGTCTGCTGTTGCCTTTCCCCCGCCGGGATTAACTGAACCCGGGAAAACACTATATCCCCCGCGGAGAATTAAGCAAGGTTGACTATTTTGACCCATTCCTGCCTTGGTTAGGGTTCGATCCGTAGCGCTATCAAACTAGTCATTGAAAGACCCCAAAATGGGAGCAAAATTTTGCACTAAGTTGTCCCCCCCAAATAAGGTTGATTTATGGTGTTTTTTTTTTTTTAAAACACAATCTCTTCGTTGCTAGCAGCAACATTAACACACTTTAACAATTTTTTTTTTAGTCCCCCATAATAAAATCAAAGAACTCCTTTTATTTTCTCCACAAAAAAAGGGAAAAAAATTTGTCCAGCTTTTAATGATAATTAGCTCCAAGAAAACAAAAAGAATGTAAAATTCACCCCCTTTGGTTTTGGAGAAAGTTTAATTCTCTTTTTTTTTTTTTGCAGATTTAGGTTTTTTTTAGAAATTTTAATGGAAAATCCCAATCAAAAAGGTTTTTATTCATTAAGTTTTTTCCCCCCTTTAAAGTTTTTCACGCCTTTCCCCCATACCCCAAAAAAATTCCATGAAAAGCCCCCATTGTCCCACAAAGAGGAAAACCGTTTTTGGACCAAAAGAATAACAATTCCTTCCAGAAACAAAACAAAAGAAATAAAAACAAAAAATAACCCCAAGGGATAAGCAAAAAAAAAAAAAAAAAACAAAAATTAGAGTTTTAGACAATCCCTTTTTCCCCCCCCCCCCCCCCCACCTAATATTTTTTTAAAGACAAACAAATCCCACCTAGAAAAAGCATGAAAAAAGGAAGGCCCCTTTTTTTAAGTACAAGAGGTAAAACCAAATCCAAATAAATCCCCAAGTTTTTTTTTCATTTTTTTTTATTTTTTTTCTTTTTGTAAAAAAAAATTTTAAAAAAATAGCCCAAGTTTTCAATAGCCCAAAACAAGTGACCCCCCCCCAAACTCCCTATAGTTTTTATCAAAAGTTGCCCCAAAAAGTTTTTAAAAAGTTTTTTTTTTTTCCAAAAAACAAGAATAATGGAAATAAGAATTAAGAAAAAAAACCTAACAAATTTCCAATTTTAAGGGGCCAATTGCAAAACCCCTTTTATAAGACTGGGGGGGGGACCTTTTAAACCTTTCCCCCAAAATCCCAAAAGGACCTTGGCCTTTGAAATTGGGAAAAGAGGTCCCCCTTTTCCCAAAATTTAAGACTTAAAAAACCAATAAACTAAAGGAAGCCCCATGGGAAAAAGAAATCAAAAATTCAAGCAAAACAGATAAAATCAAGAAAAACCAGAACATAAAAAACAAACCAAAGGCCAAGAAAAAAAAAAAACAAAGCACACAAACCCAAAGAAAGAAAACTTTCCCAAAACAACCCAAAGAAGTTTGTTACAAAAAGCCCCACAGCCCTAAGGAGGAAAAAAACTGGGGTTTTTTTTGGTTGGCCCAGAGGGCCCAGGTTTTATTTTCCACACACTTTCTCCAGGGAGGGTAAAGAATCCAAGATTTGGTATTAAAAAGCCCCACAACCCCCCGTTTTTTTTTTTTGCAAAACCCCCTTTTCTTAAAGAAACTGATAAAAAAACCCAAAGTTAAATCTTAAAAAAGGAAAAAAGAGAAAATAAATCTTTTTTTAAAAAACAAAAGTGGGGCCTTTTTTAAATAAGTGGGTAAAAAAAGAGAGCGGGAAGAAAAGAGAAAATTCAACCCAATAAAAACCTCTGTTTTAAAATTTTCCAAACTTAAAAACGGTTTTTAAAGAAGATTAGTTTTGTTGGGAAAAAAAAGAATCAAAGGTTTTTTCCCCCCCAATTTATCAGCAGAAAAAAACCACCACAAAGAAAAAAAACCCTCAAGGGAAAAAAAATCCCCCCCCCCCCCAAAAAATCTCGTCTTGGAAAAAAAGTTATAGGGGGGGGTTTTTTCTTTTTTTTGTGGAGGACTCCAAACCCCCCCTTTAATTTTCCCACCCACGATTTCCCCCTTTTAAACACCACCCAGTGGGGACCAATTTTTTAAATCCCAAAAACCAAGAAAAAAAAAAGGCCCGTCCGAATTTTTTTTAACCCACCCGAAATTCAAAAAACCCAGAATTCCTTTTCTTTATCCCAACCACTATTCCCCCAATAATTTTAAGGAAAAACCCCCCCTTAAAAAAATCACAGATTTGGGAAAACCCCCTAAAAGAAAACCCAAAATCGAAAACCCAGCTTTTGCAAAACGTATTTAAAAAAATATCCCAAAAAAGAGCCGTAAGCTCCGCTTTTTGGAAATATTTACCCAAAATGTAAAAAAAAAATATAAATAAAGAAAAACACTATAGAAAATTAGAATCCCAAAAAAAAACCAAACCAAAAAAACCCCTTTTTTTTTTTTTGATATTTCTTTCCCAAAAAGTAAAAGGAGGTTAATTTATAAAAAATGCTTTTTTTTTTTTCAAAAAATTAAACAACAAGAAGAAAAAATCAAAGAAATAAAGGGTTTTTTATGGGTTTTTAACAAATCCCAAAAAAAATAATTACAATAAACAAGATTAAAAGAAGAGAATGGAGAAATTTTCAATGGATGAAAAAAAAATAGAAAAACCTCAAAATCAATACAAAAAAATGTAAGGTAAAGTTTTTTAATTTATGTTGCCCCCAAAAAAAAGTAAAAAATTTTTTTTTTTTTTTTAGAGCCGTTTGGGGAGGAAAGAAGCAAAAGTGGGCAAAAATTAAAAAGGTGAAGAAGAAAGCCCCCCTTAAAGCCCAAGAAGGGAAAAAGAGGGGACCAAATAATAAAATATGCCCCAAGCCAAATTTCTTTGCTCCTTTGGGGGAAAAACCCACCCTTTACAGGACCCCCCCCTTGGCACCAAAAAACAATTACAAAATGCAAAAACATTGGAAATAAGACAACAAGTTTAGAAGTTTTTAAAAAAAGAAAAAAGGGTTTTTTTTTCCCCCCCCCCTGTAAAACAGATGACAAAAAAGAAACCCAGGCCCCCCCCCCCCTTGAAACCCCATTATGAAAAAAAGGGGGAACAGGGGGTTTTTTGTTTTGAAAACAAACCCCACAATTTTTTCCAACAGTAAAGGCCCTTTTGGCCTTAAAACGGCCCCCTGCGGAATGAAAAGAATTACGAGACCTACGCAAACGGGTTCGGATTTAACCCCCAAAGAAAAAGGTTCTTTCTTTTGTTCCCCCCCCCCCCCCCTTGGGTGGAAATAAAATCCCTTTTTTCTGGGCTTCTCTTTTCTCTGGGAAATTGGAAAAAAATTCAAAAATTTAAAGGTAAACGTGGAAAAGAAAAAAAAGCTCCATTTAAAAACGGCACAGGCGCGCACACAAGATAACGCCTTTTAATCCTTTATTAAGAAATGGCGTTTCGACAAAATTGCTTTTTAAATTGGGGGTCCTTTTTTTTTTTCCCCCTTTTTTTTTTTTTTTTTTTTTTTTTTTTTTTTTTTTTTTTTTCTTTTTTTTTTTTTTTTTTTTTTTTTTTTTTTTTTTTTTTAATTTTTTATTTATTATTAAATTTTTTCTTTTTTTTTTTTTCCCCGGAAGCCCTAAATTGGTGGAAAATGAAAAAGTCCCAAAACCCATTTTAATTTATAAAATTTTGGTTCCGTTGGTATACTTTTTTAAAAACTTTATTTTTGGTAAAAGTGAGTAAGTTGTCCCTTGTTTGTTTGGTTTGGGGTTTTTTGGGGTTTAATTTAAAAGTTTTTTAGGGAAAAGACGAAAAAATTTCCCCCCTCCCCCAAAAAAAAATGTTTTTTTTTTGAAGTAAAAATGTTTTTTTTTTTGTTTTTTATTTGTTAAAAAATATACGGGAGAAAAATAATCTTTTTTTTTTTTCTTCTTAACTACAAAATTAAGTAAATAGAAAAAAAAAACCCCCAAAGTTTAAAATTTGTGGAGAAAGTGGAAATGGTGAAAAAAAAAAATGGTCAAAAATGATGAAAAGAGAAACTTTAAAAACAAAAATCCCTTTAAAAATTTTAGGGGAAAAGGTTAACAAGCCTATTAAAATAATGGCCCAAAAGGTATTTCAATGCCCCTTATTAATTTTTTGGTTCCGTTAGCAAAAAATTTTCCCCCCCCCCCGGTTGGGGTTGTTTAATGTAAACGGGGTTTAAAAACTCGCCTTAAGTTTTTTTCCCCCAATTTTTTTTAAATTTTTATTTTTTTTTTTTTTGTTTTTTTTTTCTCACTTTAAAATTTTTGTGGTTTTTTTTTGGGCCCCGGGCGGAGTAAAAAAAAAAATTTAAGAGCGATTAAAGGCAGTTAAAAAATAAAGTTTTAAGGCCGGTTTGTTGTGTTTTTTAATATTTTTTTGGTTTTTTTTTTGTTAAGGTCAAAAAAAGGCCAAAAAACCCAAGGTTGGCTTTTTTTTTTTTTTAAACTAATTTTTTTTTTTTTTTCCGGAAAATGTTTTTTTTTTTTCCCCCCCCCATTGTTTTTTTTTTTTTTTGTTAAAACAATTCCCATGGGAAAAGTACAAAATTTTAAGTTTTAAAAAAAAGCGGTTTTGAAAAAAAAAAAAAAATTTTATTTTAAATCCTCTTTCTCTCTCACATATTACCTCGGTCACTCCTTTTAAAACATCCTACAACCCATTTTAAAAACCCCAAACCCCCATTTTACTTCTTCTTTCTCTTTCTTTTCGTAAGAATAAAAAAACTGCTAAAAACTCGCCCTTCACCGCTCTCCTTTATTCCCCCAAACGATCCAACCCCCGCAAAGTTTATTTTCCCCCCTTTTTTCTTCCTCTTTCTTTTTTCGCCACCGCCGACCACCTTTAAACTGCTCCAAAAAAAGGTTTGCTTTTTCTCGCTGTCTTCTTCTTTTTACCTCACCACACCCACAATCTTTTATTCTCTCTTTTTTACCACTCCCTTAACTAAATCTTAAATAATAGACCTTCGCTCGTCGGCGGCCTTCGCGCGCACAGTTCCAAAAAAAAAAAGTGAAAAAATGTTTTTTTTGAAAATCATTTCGCTCTTCCTTTCTGGGCACCTATCTTGCACAACCTTTTTTAACACATTCATTCAAGGAAACTATTTTCCCAATTGAAAATTAAGTGAAACCTACTACTTTTTTTTTTTAAACAAAAAATAAAATAACAAAGGGCTTTCTAATCTCCTTCTACCTCTTCGCAAAGGGTAAATTTTGGGCCACATAAGTTGGGGGGGGGCTCTTTCTAATTTTTGCCTCACATAATTTGAATGTTTCTTTTTCTGGTTTTTTTTAAAAGCAACAATTATAACAGAATCCCGCCCACCCCACCTAAGCTCGCACCCCTTTCTTTTTACTTTTTTTCAAATTAAGATGTTCCCCCCCGTTTTAATCTTTTTAATTTTTTTTTTTTTTATCTGAAACCTTATCATTCGCTCCAAAATATTCGGGGGATTTGATTTCACACTTTCTAATGGAAATTGAAGAAAGTTCTCCTTATTTCATTTTTATCTTTTTAATTTCTTTTTTTTTTAATTTATTATTTGGGGTTTCTTCTTTTTTTTTTTTTCCCCTTACTATTTTTAAAAACTAAGTTCCTCTCTCAGGCTCTCTTCTTTCTTCACTATTTTCCCATACCAAATTTTTCCCTTTTTACTTTTTTTGGTAAACGTACCTAAATCGACTTTTTTTTTGTTGATCCATGGTTTTTTTTTAAAACCTTAAAGGGCGAAATTTTGGGTTTTTTTTTTTTTTGTTCCCCCATACAAAATTTAAAAACCTAAAACTTTGATGGAAATTTTTCCCCCCCCAAATCAAAAAAACTTATTGTAAATCTGGTCCCAAAAAAAAAAGAGGTGGTTTTTGACTTACACAGGAATCCCCCCGTCCCCCCCTCGTTTTGATTTTTTAGGGTTGGGCCCCTGTTCCACAAAAACACAATAAAAGAAAGCGCCACCGACAAAAAGGAAACGCGTTTGAAAAAACCCCCTTTTTAAAAACGTTTATTACAAATTAAACAATTTTTCCAATTTAGTACTTTGAAAGGAGATTTTAAGTAAACAAAGGTAAAAAAAAATTTGACAAAATGAAACAAAAATCTCCCAATTTTTTGAAAAAAGCCCAATTACCCGTTTTTTTAATTTTTTTAATGTTTTTAAGTTTTATGCCGATAAATAATTTTAAAATTAATAATTTCGTCCCATGTTTTCCCCGCCCTAGCAAAAATTCTTTGGGTTATGGCGACTATTTTTACGAATTTTTAGAATTTTTTTTTTTGGCTCTCTCTCTTCTAATAGATTCAACTTCCTCCAAAAAACAACCTTCTTAACCCTTCAACCCCTGCGCCTTCACTGCATCTCCTCTTTTTCCTCTTCGCTCTGCCCAATTACTCCCCCCCCCTTGTTTTTTTCTTCTTCAACTCTGCCCCTTCTTTCTTTTTTCCCCCAAATAAAAAAATTTTAATGGAGCCCCAAAACTATTCCCCCGAAAACAAATTTTTCTCTCACCCTTTTCAGTTCTCACGGATTCTTACAGACGCTCTTAACCTTCAAAAATTTGTCCTTTTTTTTGCTCCCTTTTTTGGGTAAAAAATAAAAATAATAAAAAACTTTTAACAACTTCTCTCTGGGGAAAACCCCTTTGGGCTCTCTCTTCTCTCCTTTTCTCTTCACCCTATTCTTTTTTATAAAAAACACTTCACTTCTCTGGGGAAAAAAAGCGGAAAAAAAAATCAAGTCCCAATGGTCCAAACACTCCTCTCTCTCTTCTCTTAAAGTTCTCGGTTCCCCCCCCCATGCTCTCGAATCCTTATCTCGCCTTCTATGCTCTTTTTTTTTCTTTTTTTCTCCACAACTTTTTACTCTTTCTAGCTCTCCTTATTTAGGTCAAAAAAACTTAAACACACTCTTTTTTTCGGGAAAAATTAATAACACACAACATTCTTCCTTTCGCGCGTCCTTCAAACCGGGGGTTTTTTTTTTTTATCTTTCAAATCGTTTAAATTTTTTTACCCACCCGGCTTTTTTCTAAAATTTCTCGCGACACTTCCAGGTTCTTTTTTTTTTCGATCGGAACGCGCTTCTCCTCTTTCTTCACAAGTGGGGGACCAGGCCCCCGGGGCGTCAAAACCGGCGGTTATTCTCTCTCTTCAATGTTTCTCTCTTTCTTAAAACATTTCTCCTTCTTTTCTTCTTTCTTTCTTTTTCCCCCAATTTTAAAAAATAAAACCCCCAGATTTTTTTTTTTTTTTTTTTTTTTTTTTTTTTTTTTTTTTTTTTTTTTAATCGCTAACAAGTTTTTATCTCTTGCCCCGGCTATAGATAATTCACCCGTTTGGCCCTTTTACTTTGCAACGGGTTAAACTGCCCACCCCGTCCCCTAGTAATAAAAAAAATTTTGGCCAAAATTTTTTTTTTTAATTTTTCCCCCCAAAAACAAGGAAAAATTTAAAAAACTAAACCAGTTTTTTTTTTTTTTTTTTTTGTTGGTTTTTTTCCCCAATGGGTTTTTCAACTTTTGAACCTTTTTTTTTTTTTTTTTTTTTTTTTTTTTTTTTTTTTTTTTTTTTTTTTTTTTTTTTTTTTTTTTTCTTTTTTTTTTCCAAAAAAATAGAAATTAAAAAACCAAAAGATTTTTAAAACCGTGGTTTTTTTCCCCCCCCCTATATTTTTTTTTTTTTTTTATTGAAAAAAAATCCTTTTTTTTTCTTTAATTTTTTTTTTTTAAACCAAAAAATGAAAAAACCCAAGAAAAAACCAAAAAAAATATTTTTTAATTTGCGTTTTTTTTGGTTTTTATTTAAAATCCAAAAAAATCAATAATTTTTGCTTTTTTTGGGAAACAATTTTCCAAAAACCCAAGTGAAAGTTATTAAAGTTTAATTGAATTCGGTGGGGGGAATAATTTTTTTTTTAAAATTTTTAAATTGCCGTTTTCTTTTTTTGTTAACTAAATTCGATTTTTTTTTTTTTTTTTTTTTTTTTTTTTTTTTTTTTTTTTTTTTTTTTTTTTTTTTTTTTTTTTTTTTTTTTTTTTTTTTTTTTTTTTTTTTCAAATTTTTAACCTTGAATTAATCTCAAAAATGTTTGCATTTCCCCCAAATTTTTTACAATCTTTTTTGGTATTTTTTTTTTTTAAATTTTCAAAATTATTCGGTTAAAACTAAAATCGTTTTTTTTCTGTGGGCCCCACAATAAAATTTTTTTTTCTTCTGGTTTATTTACAAACGGGTTTTAAAAAAAACTCCCCCCCCAATCCCCCTTTTAAAAAGTAACTTTAAAAATAAAGTTGTGTTTTTTTTTACATTCAAAAAAGCTTTTTTTAAAATTCTTCCCAAAAAGGTTTTGGTAAAAATTCCGAACTAAAGGATTTGGGTTTTTTTTTTTTTTTTAACACCAATCCTTCCTTTCTCAAACAAAACAACCAAAAGACGGAAAAAGGAAAAAAAAGGGGGAGAAAAAAGAGAGAGAAATTTTTGTGGTTTTAAACATCCTTAAAGTTTTCCCCCCCGGAAATAAAAACACTTTTTTGAAGACTTAACTGAATTGTAAAACCCACTTTAAAATAGTTTTACTAGAAATTTGCAAGTGTTTACCCCGTGGGGGTTAAAAATATAAACAAAAGAAAATTTAATTGTGGGCAGAAACGAATGTTTTTTTTTAAAGTTTATCGATTTATTGAAATTTAAAATACCAGGATTGTTGATGGGGAAGCCCAAAACCATGAGAATTAAAAATCAAGTAAAAATTTTTGGTTTTTTTGGGTAGCGTTTGAGATCAAAGTAAATATACACGTATTTTGTTCCATCATTGTTAGTTTGTTATGCTTCTAACCCCGTGCAATGATCAACGACGTGAAACAACGCCCCGCCGCAACGCGGCGGCCCGTCGCCCATCTCGTTAGTAAGTATGGCACGCTTTCGGCTTGAACTTCTGGTCCTAGAATAGAATGAAGCAGGTTTAGGATTCGTGGGCCGATACCCAAAGCAAGTTTTCATTCTAAAATATAAGCAAAGAATTGAAGCTTTTGATTGGAATCTATTGCACTTTGCCCAGCAAGCTAAAGCTCCACGTATATTATTCGGTGACACTCGTATTATTTATTTGTTATTTAACATATAAACGTTTTCACTAAAAATATATAAAAGATCATAGTTAACGACTTGAAGAGAAGAATAGACTAATACTTAGGTTGCTAGAATATTAGTGTGTAATAGTTAGGATATAAGTTTAGGGGGTTAATTGTATTTTAGCTCAAACTTAGGGTGTTGGCAACACTCCATTCACTCTCTCTCCCATCACTCACTCCCAACAAATCTCTTTATGCCACATCATTCACCCACTTTTTCCATCATTCACCCATATTTTTGTTGGCATCACATCACTCACCCTTCACTCACTTCAATTTTTTTTTATTTTTTTTAAATTCCATTAAAATTAAATAAAACTAAAATTTTCATTAAAATTAAAAAAACATTACATAATATTACTAAAACACATAAAAAAAACTAAAATTCCATTAAAATTAAAAACCGAACATAAATCCTACAAACTACACGGCTAACCGTGTTGTGCGCATATCTCGCGTTTCTTGTTGATGACGAATTCCTTAAAAGTCGGGTCTGGGATATTGTCATGCGGCTCCATAACGAACATCATGTCACNATTGGGTTTGTGGGCATGCTTCTTCTCTTTTTTTTTATTTTTTTTAAATTCCATTAAAATTAAATAAAACTAAAATTTTCATTAAAATTAAAAAAACATTACATAATATTACTAAAACACATAAAAAAAACTAAAATTCCATTAAAATTAAAAACCGAACATAAATCCTACAAACTACACGGCTAACCGTGTTGTGCGCATATCTCGCGTTTCTTGTTGATGACGAATTCCTTAAAAGTCGGGTCTGGGATATTGTCATGCGGCTCCATAACGAACATCATGTCACGATTGTAGACCTTCCCATCAAGAAACTTGAAATATTCTGCGTCCTTTTTCTTTTGAACCTCCAACTGCGCCTGCAATAAACTTTGCTTTTCGGCCGTGTAACTTGCAAGGGTATCATGCATCGAACTTCGGCTTGAATCTCCAGAATCCACCTTTTTTTGCCTTTCGATTGACGTGATGGAGTTGGGTTCTCGTTGAGGTTCGGTAAGTCACAGTCGAAATCTTCCACGTTTATTGGCGTCTCGTTTGTTGGCGTTTGAGCGCTACTTGACTCCGACGACTTTCTTTTCTTGCTCGATCCCGTGGATTCAGCAGCCTGACTAACCAACGGTTGTTCTTTCCACTTTTGTTGATCTTTGAGAATGTGCCACGCTTTGGTATGCGCAAAAGCTTTCCTAAATTGTTTTTCAAAATCGAGTTGGGCTCTCTCATAAACTTGAAGATTGTCGCATTCACTTTCTTTCAAGGGCACTTATATATTTATAAAACAATATAAAACAAGTATATATAAAACAATATAAAACAAGTATATATAAAACAATATAATGCAAGTATATATATAAAACGATGTAATACAAGTATATATATAGAACTTCCAAATATATATATATATATATATATATATATATATATATATATATATATATATATATATATATATATATATATATATATATATATATATATATATATATATATATATATATATATATATATATATATATATATATATATATATATATATTTAACGTATGTAAAAAATATAAATATAAAAAAATATACCGCTTGTATAAAGTAACTGTTGAACGCAGCGATAGATGCGTGCATAGGAGTCCATTTCGAGTTCAATTGATGTATCGTGCGTTCGGTTCTCGGCATAAGGGTTTTAAAATGCTTTAGAACTCGCTTCCAAAATCCTTGCTTTGTTTGACGGTCGCCAACTTCTCTATCCACCGAAATTTTAATCCAAGCCTTAGCTAACGCCTCCTCCTCATCGGGCGTCCAAATCTTATTGACTTTACTTTGAGGCTGCGTTAACTCAACCTCTTCGACTTCTTGGACTTCTTCATCTTGTTCGACTTGTTCATCTTGTTCGACTTCTTCAACTTGTTTGTCTCGGGTACCATGTCAACATGGTCGAAATATTCATCATCATCGGTATCATCACGAATGGGTAACGGAGCGCTCTCCCATTCACGCCTTTTTGTTGGGTATAGCTCGGCTCAAACGGGTCGAAATGAGTAGGAAATTGCGGGAGTTGTTGTTGGGGGTAGAAAAATGGTGGAGATTGAGGTTCGTTAAATTGGGGGCGATAACCGGGTTGTGATTGAAAAGATCNAAAAAAAAAAAAAAAAAAAAAAAAAAGTAGCCGTTGTTCACTTCCAACGGTCAAAACAACACTCCAACGTTCGAAAAAAAGATCCCTTCCCGTGAATGAAAGTTTCACGCAAATGATGCATCATTTGCGGTACCGGGTTCAAGGCAGCGGTGTTCCTGCGAATGAAGGACCTCGTACCGTGCCATCATTCGACCATTGCCAACACCTTTAAGGAGGTTAGTCATGTATTAGGAAAGTTCTTAACCTCCTCAATTGTAGATTCCTTGTACACCAAGGATTAGGTTTCTCCCCCTTCATTCTCTATAAATAGGATGAGGGGGTGAGGTTTTATTTGTACCTTCTTTTCTTGCTCACGTTTATAAACGTTTGAGTGTAAAATATCTCATGTGTGTGTTGGTGCCACTCGGCATTTAGGGATCATAATCCTTTGCCGAGGTCTTGTTGGAGTAGTTCTTGATTCGTGGTTCCGCTCTAGAAACCGGTTTGTTGGATTTCTCCCAACAATTGGTATCAGAGACAGGTTCAAGAAGAACAAATCACACATCGTACAGAGAGCCGAAACAAGAGAAACGACTGAATCGGGTTTGTTTCGTCGGTTACTTCACAGTCGTGGGAGAATTGGCGCTGCGGGTTCGTTAACCGTTGGATTTCTACGAAATTCGAACCGTAGGTTGAAGACACATAGATCTAGGATCTCACCGAAGGGATCTTTCATTGGATCTTCCAGGAAGATATATAGGATGTCGAAGTTTCTGGTGTGGTTGTTGTGCTCTTTTTTGTTTTTCGGTTATTGTTTGGCTATCGTTGTGTAGATTATAAGGTTAAAAGTTTCTAGGTTTACGAGTCAAGATTACTTGGGCAACAAGGTTCTTGAAGTTCTCTTGCAAGGAGGTGGATCGATTCTCCTAGAGTTATAGGAAATCGTTTTCTTTTGTCACAAGGTTCTTGGAGATCTGGTTTTGAGTTTCAAAGGTGACAAGGTTTTGCAAGAAGTTTCAACTTCAAATTTTCGGTTTCTTGGAATTCAACTCTTGGTGGTTCTTGGAAGACAAGTAAGGTTTAGCTTTGTCTTTTGATTCAAAAAAAGTGATTACTTGGAGTACAAGGTATATCAAGGTTGTAGACTTGAGGTGGAAAGATCGAAGCTTTAGGGTTTCCTAAAAGGTTAGTAGATCGATAATTACAAGAAAGCAGGTTTAACATACGGCTTGTGAGACTTGTTGGTAAAGTTGGTTAAAAAACAACTTGACAAGGTTTGTAGCAAGGTTAAAGAAGAATGGCTAGTATGAATACTAGGTTAAACATCGAAAAGCTCGATGGGAATATTGTACAAAAACATGGAGGTTCAAAACAAGTTGGGTTCAAGCAACTTGGTCTTGGTGTTAAAACAAGGGTCCAAGGAGTACATGTTCAAAAGCGTGTTTGGTTTGAGGTGGAACTACAGGGAGCTCAGGAAAATCATGAAGCTAAGGTAATTCAGGAGAGTAACGATCATGCTGCAGTGGCTCAAAGAAAGTTGGAGGTTAAACAACTTGAAGGAAAGACAAACACGGATTGCTTGGTAAATAAGCAGGTACATCTTGGTGCAAAGGTCGGGGCAGACATTATGAAAACCGGGGCACCTGGTCAAGAGGATAATGCTGCTGAAAGGTATAGAGGTGATAGTAATATGACTGATTTAGGAGTTGTTGCAGTGATAGAAGAATATGCACATGAGTCATTGACTTTCAGGGATGCAGTTGCTTGTGAGGTAATTTCCAAGTGGATGACTGTAATGGATACTCGGTCTAGTATGTGTATGCTCAGCAACAGTTTCAGGCGAAGTAGTGACGACAGTAAAATATATTACTGGACATATGCACCAGGTATGTTCATATATCTATTCCTCTATATAGATTATATGGGGTTTACTTGCGAAAGCAAGGCTGAGATCTGGGTTACCAAGGGTTTGCTGGATGAAGAAACGGAAAATATACTTGGTATGAAGATCTTCAGGACTCAGAGTGGTAATACTCTGAGGGTGTCACGATTCAGGTTTTCCAACGGGATGTTGGTTCAGATATTGTTGGGGGGACACTCTACGCTGTCGTTAGAGGGTAGTCTGTCAGGGAATCGTGATGAAGAAAAGAAGAGTAAGGGGTCATGTATATATGCAATTGGAAGTCATAAGTATCAAGTTGTCTGCACGAGACCTGACATAACATCTGCGGATGTGGGTATGTTGGATAGGTTTGATCATGGATTACAGACGGACGTACATGCTTTTGTGGATTCTGACTACGTCATGGGTAGATCAATCACAATGTACGGGTTTATGATACAGGAATGTGCGGTGAGCTGGGAAGCTATGTTGTGGCACATGATGACTTTGTTAACAACTGAAGCGGAGTATATGACACTTACTGTAGAATTGAAGGAGGATACATGGCTAAAGGGACTCTCTATAGAGTCAGGATTTGAGCTAAGATTAGTAGCGGCTATTGCTACTGGTGCCTTAACAAAGGCGGTCCCGGTCCGAGGTTCCAGCACTGGTTGAAGCTGCTATTTATCGGAGAAGGCTAACTATTACCACTAAGGTGGAAATTGTTAGAATATTAGTGTGTAATAGTTAGGATATAAGTTTAGGGGGTTGATTGTATTTTAGTTCAGACTTAAGGAGGTTAGTCATGTATTAGGAAAGTTCCTAACCTCCTCAATTGTAGATTCCTTGTTCACCAAGGATTAGGTTTCTCCCCCCTCATTCTCTATAAATAGGGATGAGGTGGTGAGGTTTTATTTGTACCTTCTTTTCTTGCTCACGTTTAATAAACATTTGAGTGTAAAATATCTCATGTGTGTTGGTGCCACTCGCATTAAGAGATCATAACCCTTTGCCGAGGTCTTGTTGGAGTAGTTCTTGATTCGTGGTTCCGCTCTAGAAACCGGTATGTTGGATTTCTCCCAACATAGATCAAAGGTAGAAGAATGCTAAATCTGAGAGATTTTGCTTTCCGAGGACATGATTTTTGTAGAAATAGAATTATGATAAATGACAATGAGTAGACTGTTCATGTTATTTTATCATTCCAAGTAATGTCTTATAAGTATTTTTTGGCTGATTTAGTATAGTCTCATGTATTCATTGCTATATGCCTATGTACATCTACATGTTTCGCCGTATGGTTCCTAGGCTTATCTATTGTATGTACGGTCATTATCCTTATATATTTTCTTACTTTTATACATTTGTGCTTCAATGAGTTATTTATATTTTTATATGCTTTTCTACTCATATGCATTATCCTTATTTGTGATCATATTATGCTTACCCTTACGTATGAGCGCCCATATACACATATATACTACATGTTTGCTCACACATATACGTGCACATATTTTTTTTGGTTAAAAATATACGTGCACATATTCTTACCAGAGGTGCTTTGCAAAAATCTTACCGCCCATACCATGCTTCGGCGGAACTAGTTATATCAGTGGCGGCGATTAGCATGTGCAAGTGGTACAATCGCACAGAGCCCCGTTTGTGAGGGGGCCCCGATTTATTATATGTCCATCGGTAATTATACATGTTTAATTATATTTATACATGTCTAACTTAAATTTTTACAGCACTTTTTAAATATTATGTGAGGAGGCCTCCGATTTATTATATGTCTATTAGTATTTATACATGTCTATTATGTTTTGAATTCTCTTTTTCGTGATTTAAGTGGACCCATTCGTAATTTCGCACCGGACCACCCAAATCAATGGGACGGCCCTGCTAGTTATTGTTTCTATTGTTGTACAATTGGGACATGCCTTCATGAGCCTTGTTAGTACGGCCTTTTTGGAGCATATGATGTGATAACATCGAATCTGTTACAAGGTGTTAACATATTAGTGTAACCTTTAGACTAGGTGCAATGGTGGTGGTGTTGAACACTTCCACATCAACGTCACATTATATATTTTTTTTCTGTTCACCATCTCGTGTAACAACAATTACTATCTTTTTTACAATTTTCACATACGCCACTTAGCCAGAAACATACTAAATTTGAACATAAACATAACCCACAACAATGTATCGATGTGATGTTGTTGTTCCCTTGTCGGCAAATACTAGCTTTTCGCCCAACAAAATGCTAATAGGTTACATAAGTTTATAACGTACTTATGTTATATAGGCTCGCTAATAACATTTTTAATGGTGTGTGATCATCTTAATATAATTACTTGTAGTAAATCAATGTATCTAATCACGATCAATCAAAAATCAATCGCTTACGTACAACAATTAATTCAAGGTACTTTCTACATATATATGATTGGGAGGTATGAAGATGTGATTAATTTTATGTCTATAATCGTTTGGCGTTGTTTTGTTGTTTGTGGAAAAAAAAGATTGTGTTTTGGGAGGTCTGAAAACAGTGGCATGCATGCTTAGTCATAAAATCATACATATCTTTAAGTTTTTTAATTATTTATTTTAAAAAATTATTGTGAGACATAAATATGTGGCTGCATGACGACCAGGTTTTGTTGATTTATAAAAGAGTGAAGAGTGAAGAATACTCCCTCCGTTCCAATTTATTTGTCCACTTTTGACTTTTGAAGTCTTTCTTTGTTAACTTTGACCTTAAATTTTGTTGTTTGTGTTACATAATACTTGATGAAACTTATACCTAATGAAAATACATTTAAAACTCAATCCATTCATATATTTTGCATCAAGTATTAAATAACACAAAAGAAAATATTTAAGGTCAAAGTCGTAAAAGAAAGACTTCAAAAATCAAAAGTGGACAAATAAATTGGGACGGAGGGAGTACATATTTATATTTGACTATCCAACAATATATTTATGGTTGACTTTTCGTTGAATACTGTACTCCAGTCAAATACTGTACAATTCAAAATCACAAAGAACGTGTATTGACATATACAACACGTAAATTGATGCATTAAATATGATGTTGATCATCAGGATAGCTTGTCACTTTAGTTACTCCGTATGATTTATTCATAAGATTAATTCTAAAATAGTTACCATAATATATGCAGCCTTAATATGTCGTGCCGCTCATGCATGTAAATATGTAATGGGCTACAAACACTTTCTTATAACTTGATGTTTAACTTTCATTTCCATTAAGTTTAATCAAATTATACTTTAGCACTGAATACATTTTTTAGAATTTCACCCAATTATGTGAACACAACAACCCTATAAGAGATGTTGATATGCATATGAAAGATAGTGATGTTTCAAGTTGCATATGATGTTCCAAGTTGCATGTATATATCCATTTTTCGATATCTGACATTTGGAACAATTAAATACCATAACAAAAGTGTGAACAATGTTAACGTTCACATTGCTCAGTTCTCGTGGGAAATTCGAGTCAATTCTTGATGAAAACGTGCACATGCATCGAAATAATTTAGTGTAGTAGTCAAGATTTCAAGAAAGGGTAACTTGGTAAGCAAAACTTATTTCGTTCTATCATAGAAAAGTATTGCTAAATGTAAATGGCTTACACGGCATGATCTCATGATGATGTTTGTTTCGTAAATTTGGTAGCAACTAACAAACACATGTGGGAAAAAAATCTTTATCCTTCAGTGGTGCCAATCATATTGGAGGTGGCTAGTTTGTGAAAGTGATTTTTTTTTTTTTTTTTTACTAGGGTCGTAACATTTCCACTTATAATTATCGTTTGATATTAAGCAGTAATATGTTGGCCGGTAACGACATCGTCAACAGAAAATAAAAATAAAGAATAAGTTGGGTACTTTCCGATAGATTTTGAAATAGATCTTAGTACATTTTTGCCTAGAGTTTTGCAAGGTAAATAAGAACTGAGTGATATTACCGATCAATCACCAACGGATTTAAGCACCAATGGTACGTTTTGGTCGATATATACTGATAAATGACGTAAATCAGTCGTTGAAAATTGAAAATATGTAATACATCACAATACTACTCGTATTTACATGTAACGATTAAAGAGTAATGTTATATTCTTCTATAAACATTTCTAATAATAATCTTTCTAATGCGCCTTAATTTCACCGGATGTATAAACTGGCAGACTTTGTGACTTTACAGTCAACTCCTCACACTTACGTGAGAATTTTTTACACAATTCTAAGAAGTTAAACCATTTTTCATGATTAAAACATATACGTACATGTAATGTATATATTCATGGGTTTGGAGAAGATATATATACCTCATGTTAATGTAGGCCTGGATCATTCATTCAAAGTCAGTATAACACGACCCGCAACAACCATATACTTAAAAATACAATTTACTAGCTAAAAGTCTCGTGAAATTCACGGGTATTCAGAAAAAAGAAGTTAAAAAGCTACATAATGTTGATATCTTATGTAATAAGAAGGCGAAACGAAACCTATAAACATACCATGTT
>LBNU01026104.1:271162-294781 GCA_014162995.1 Artemisia annua
TGGACAGTGGGCTGAATATCCAGCAGGTGACAGTTAACCTCAAAATTAGATATCTTAGCCGCGCCAAGAGGGTGCAACTGTGAAATGTGTATAGAGTAATACACAAGCACGTTGTTTAAGAAAACGCTGATGGGAAAGCGTATGTTCGCGTAATCAAAGAAACGCGTATACACTCCCACCTTTCCCGGCGGAAAATCCGCTATCGTATCGTTGGGGCCCGGCAAAGCCGGATACACCTCCAGGGGGATATAATAATCTGAGGCGAACCGTTGTAGTTCGTCCTCATTCATGTTCGAGTAGCAATCGCTCAATTGAACTACCATTTTTAACGAAGAAACGCGCTCGCGGCTTACCTAAGTTTTTTTTTTAGAATAAGAGCACAAAGGAGGCAAAGAGCACTAGGGTTTTTCTTCGAAGATGAGAGGGTAATTTACTGTGGTAATCACGGTAAAAAGAGGGAGGAGACCTTATATACTTTTCTTCCACCCACAGGATGACTGACACGTGTAACCCACTAACTCTCATCATGTAGCTAAGAAACGAGAAGGCCTGGACACGTGGACACCCTCTCCGTTTCCCGAGGTACATGAATCCCACTCTTTGTGACTACATACATCACACGTAAGACACGTATATTTCTTTTTAAACTTGCAAGTATTAATAAAACGTCCGCGGTTTCTAGCTAACTCCGCGGCAAAGAATTTCTTTACATTGTTATTTAATTATCATTTACATTACAATGTGTTGGTCACGATACCTTTAAAGCCTACGCGGCGTGCATGCACTAAATAATACCCACGCTGGTACATAGGATACGTTAACCTACCAATTAACTTGTTGAGTAAGAGGGTTGCAAACCCATCAACTAATGGATCACGCATCCTTGTTAAAGACCTTGCGCTCAAGACGTTGACGCAAGTGACTTACGCACCTCACAATAGGAACGCGATAAGGCACACCGTGCACGTTTAACAACTTAAGAATTCGAGACTCTTGATTCTTTATAAATACGACAAGTAATATACAACTAAGTCTTTTACATAATTCACAAACGAATTTTGTTAAGTGTTATACTTAGTAATTTTTCTAATTCTTCACGCTAAGACAGAGACAAAACCAAACCACGCGATAATAACGCACAAAGTACTTGTGACAAACATGGTACGCAAAAAAGAAGTTAAACTTTTATTATAAATACAAAGTTTACACACGACAACAAGTCCGAAAAATACAATCAAAAGCTCCACGAGCGACTAATGGGACTGCACCCTTCACCCATCGCCTCATCCTTCGACGCTTGAAGCTGTTGCAAAATGGCCGCATCCTTAGGATCGACAGTAGCCACAGAAACAGGGACGCCATCGCTCCTAGGAAGATGCGCTACCCCTATCCCGTACACTACGGCTTTTCCTTTCAGACCTTTTTTCATGGCACACCTGGTAGCATGAAAATCCAAGGAACGCTGTAAGGCAATCTCCTTTTCGATACGAAAAGGGTTTAACATATCACGCGGTTGAGCAAAAATGGGTACCTTCAGCTGCGATACGTGAGGCTTAAGGTAATAGTCCACCTGATCCTCCGCACCCTCCTGCAAGTGCCTCTCCAGGGTCAACCCAGCCATAATGACGCTGATAGGTTGATCCTGGTCGCGCTCCAGCCGCGCAATATGTGGAAGCTCAAGATTCTTGAGCTCCCCCAATGCTGCAACGAACTCCGCGCGAGCGTTGGCATTATAGCCAGGAACTTCAGTCAGGGGCACGGTCAACAGTTTCTTCTCATCCAACTCCTTGGCAAGTTTCATCTTACCAAGGGTGTCGGCGGTGGTCATCACCTTCCCGAATGCCGCCGTGACGTTGGGAGCCTCGAGGGTACCAAGTGCGGCCAAGCGCAGCCCATTGCTAATCAACCATCTACAAAAAAAAAAAAAAAATAAACACAAGTGTCAGTAGATAAACATACATATGCAAGTATAAAATAAATAGATTTTCACCTGCGCTCAGCGAGGGATTGCATCAAGTGTGGGTACAGCTCTTCGTCAAACTCAATGCTGAGCTTGCGGAACCTCTCTTCGTGATCTTTCATCCGAAGCTGTACCACGCTGCGGAACTCCTCCACATCTGCAAACAACTTATTCTTGGCCTGCTGCAAATGCTGGAAGCCCCACAGGGAGGCCGTTCTCGTGCGCTCCGCATTGCTGCGCTCGCGCTCTAACTCGGCCATGACCATCATCTTCTGGTCGGCCATGAGACGAGCAGACGCCTCAGCACGCTCCAGTTTAGCCTGGGAGCTCAGCTGCTCAGCCTTAGAGCTTGCTAGGTCAGCCTGTAACGACGCCAGCTGCGCCGTTAATGAGGCAATCTGACCCTCGTACTGGGCACGAGCACTCTCAGTAGAGTGACTCGCCCTGGCCTGCGCAACCAACATGGACTGGCGTATAGCCAGCTGAGATTGCTGCGCAGCGACAGAGGCCAGTTCCTCCATCGCGGAGTCAAAACCCTGCGACTTCGTGCCCAGATCCCTTGGGGAATCTACCCCATCCAAAAAAGGGGACTTCTCAGCAGACCTCTCTTCGTCATGAATGCTGCTGCTCCCCACGTGCAGATCACTGCGATTGATCATACATATTAACAGAGTGAGCTTGTGAAGACAATTCACAATACGTAAAAACTTTTACAATTGGATATATACTTACAGATGGGGAGGAGATAGGGACGCACTCTCCTTAGCATCCGGCGAAGGCTCATCAGCATCCATCTTCTCCACGTGGTCACTGCGAGGAACAAAAGGAGTAAGAAAGAAGTTGGATAATACTCTCAAAAAAAAAAAAAGACTTATGACAAATAAGCATAATACATACCCCGCGCCAATGGACGTTCCCTCATCCTCAGCGCGTGGCCTCTTGGACGGCTCTCCGCTATCACCACCACTTCGGTTGCGCTTATGGATAAGCTGCTCCTCCTCCTCCTCCTCGGACTCCTCTATCTGAATAACCGGAGGAGCAGATGCCGCGGCAGGAGGCCCAGTTTGCGCAATAGGAGGAACCTCTGTAATGGGCGCAGCCGCCACAGGTGAGTCCACCGGCTCCTCCACAGCCAACTCCGTCAGACGACCAGTTGCCGCCTCCAAAACAGGTACTTCGCCCTCCCTTAGAGGACGCACCCCAACTGTAACGGACTCAGGATCATCCAGTGCAGCGAAGGCAAATAGATCCATCTCTGCGAAAAAAGAAACAACAGAACAACTGTTATATAACTAATGGAAAAAGGAAAAACACTTACGCTACGATAACTGTAAGTGCGAAGGATGAGTACCCACCCGTACTATCAGCGGCAAGGAAGGTCGGTACTTCATGCGCGGGTGCGAAATAGTTCCGACTCATGCCCAAGTGTACCAGAAACTCCTCTGGATACGCATTAATGGGGATGCGGTTGGCGTCTAAAGTGGTCGCGTGATCCATGTTGTACCAACCCTCCAGTGGGCACTCATCAGGGGGCAGCGAGTTGCGAGTATAGAACCCGAACTCATGTGGGAAAACCACGGAGTCGACCCAGAAAAACTTCTCTCGCCACTTGCGAAGAGAATCTACCCTCTTGGTGTAACACTGTAAGGCACCTTTGCGCTTTGCAAAGGTCACCCACCCATTCGCCCACGTTGTGTGGTAAAAAGCGCGAAAAAGGTGGACAGTGGGCTGAATATCCAGCAGGTGACAGTTAACCTCAAAATTGGATATCTTAGCCGCGCCAAGAGGGTGCAACTGTGAAATGTGTATAGAGTAATACACAAGCACGTTGTTCAAGAAAACACTGATGGGAAAGCGTATGTTTGCGTAATCAAAGAAACGCGTATACACCCCCACTTTTCCCGGCGGAAAATCCGCTATCGTATCGTTGGGACCCGGCAAACCCGGATACACCTCCAAAGGGATATAATAATCTGAGGCGAACTGTTGTAGTTCGTCCTCATTCATGTTCGAGTAGCAATCGCTCAATTGAACTACCATTTTTAAAGAAGAAACGCGCTCGCGGCTTACCTAAGTTTTTTTTCTCTAATAAGAGCACAAAGGAGGCAAGGAGCACTAGGGTTTTTCTTCGTAAATGAAAGGGTAATTTACTGTGGTAATCACGGTAAAAGTGGGAGGAGACCTTATATAGTTTTCCTCCACCCACAGGATGACTGACACGTGTAACCCACTAACTATCATCATGTGGCTAAGAAATGAGACGGCCTGGACACGTGGACACCCTCTCCGTTTCCCGAGGTACATGAATCCCACTCTTTGTGACTACATACATCACACGTGTAGAATAGGCGAGATTTTTTGAATTCTTCCCGCGTATGCGTGGGAATAATTTGAAAGCGAATGGAGTCTAGCATCCGCATGCATGATCATGCGCACACTAGACTGGGGGGACATGATGACGTATAGTCTACACCGGGTCACGGACCCGCTCGGTAAACAATACTGATGCGATAGCCCACAATGCGTGGGCCGTAATGCATGTGAATGCGTAGCTCCGGCCCACGAGGCCCAAAGCCCAATACGTATTTATGGAACGGATTGATGATATCTTCTAAACTAGGAGGATATTTACCAAATATCCGATATAGGCGGACACGCCTTGGAGTAAGGAACAAGTAACCCTTATCGGTTACACGCCTATAAATAGAGGGGACCCTAACCCTCGCAAAGGTACGATTCAATACGCAATTCCAACTCCAAAACCCTAAAACTACGATTACTTACTCTCACGCCGGAGGATAATCGGGGGAAACAATCCCTCGATAAGCCTAACGGTGCTTCTTGTTTCTCTTAGTGCGCAGGTTCCAAAGCATTAAACATCCGAATTGGTACTCAAGCCAAGTCTTGCCAACTTTTGTATCAACAGCCCCTACTTTTACTTGTTTTATAACAGTTTTGGGTGAGAATACATGCTCGTTTTTAACTAAACTAAATTCTTATCTATTTGGATACGTGAATTGTTTACTTAAAACTTACTGTTTGGCTGAAATACTTGATTGGTTACTCGAATGCACTGTTTATTTTTACTTATTTTTACTTAGGTGGGGTGAGGTAACGAATTAGGACCCAAACAAAAGCCGAATTTGAATCCAGAACATTTTGCTCAGGCCAGACCAGCCCAGCCCAGCCCAATTCTTATTGTTTTTTTTAAGGTAACTATGAATTTTTCATTAAAAAACCAAACTGGGTTCGGTTCTTACGTTTTGTCGGTTTGTTGTCTATAAAGATGAAGCCGAGCCTCTCTCTCTCTGTCTAATCTAAGTCAATCCTATTATTATTTGAATCGATAATATTATTTGCGGGTGGTTTGGTAAATTATACTGTAATAGTAACTTATTAATTAATCAATGGAGGCGGGAATAAAGGAGCAGCAATTTGAATTTGAATTTGAATTTGAATCTGAAAATGAGGAGGAGGAAGAATACGAGAAACTGGATGAGATCAAGTCACCAGTGTATGCTAATTGGTTTAAACGTGGCTTTTTGAGAGGGATTTTGATTATCGACGATGATGCTCTCATGCTTTATGACTCTTGTAAATCTAAATCTAAATCCAAGTCAAATGTTGATGATTACAAGAAAAAAAGGAAGAGGAATGATTTTGATACTAATAATAATAATAATAATAATAATAATAATAATAATAATAATAATAATAATAATAATAATAGCGAAATTTACCATGTTTGCCCAATTTGCTTTCAACCTTGGTCTACTGATGGAATTCATCAACTTTGGTATATTCCTTCTCTCTCTATCTTTGTCTTTACTTATTTCATACTACTATTAGACATCCGTTCCCAACCTTGAAAGACATTATCACAGATACCTTGTAACTTTTTACTTATCAACCTTGTTCCAAAATAGCACATATCTTCAACCTCTCACTAGCAATCAAATTCTCAACTTCCCTTTGTTTATCAGAAGTATTCAGCCCTCTTATGTTCCATACCATCTAAACCTCGTACTTCATTTCTCTCCCATAGTTTTAGCTATACCAGTATTATCACTAATCACATCTTCACTTGTAGTAGCATCCCTCCCTTCACTAGTTTCTTTACTAACACTTACAGGCTTACAGCACTCTGTTCATTGTAGTAATTTGGCATATCTCTTGTCCATTTTGCTGATTCCAGGTGGTGTAGGTTGTAGTTTCTTCTTTAAAAATTGATCCACAGTCCTCCTATCTTTCAAAACTCTTAAGATCTTGATCATCATCATCTGGCAAGAAATTTAATGCAGAGTACTTATTAGCAGTTTTCCTAAATTCTTCCACCTCCTTTTCATTCAAGTTCCATGCCTTTTTACTACCAGATGGTCCAGCTTTTCGATTGTTTCTATTTTCCCCAGTATTTTGCTTCTTCCTATATTCTTGTTGCTTATAAGGATGAGGAATGATTTTGATACTACTAATAATAATAATAATAATAATAATAATAATAATAGCGAAATTTACCATGTTTGCCCAATTTGCTTTCAACCTTGGTCTACTGATGGAATTCATCATCAACTTTGGTATATCCTTCTCTCTATCTTTGTCTTTACTTATTTCATACTACTATTACCATCTGTTTTGTTTCACTTTTTGAAGATTCTTTGTCCATGTGAAATGCAAACCTGACTTACAAATATCCTCCACTTCAATATTATTGACACAGTCATGATTCATGAAACTCCACCATATCAGTAGTTATTGTAGAACCACCATTAGAATGCTCATATGGGCTTAAAGTAACATTCAGATCCCCTGCAATTCCCCAAGGCCTTCATTGACATACTTACTATTCCTATCCAATTCTTTCCGCAACTCTCTCCTTTCCAATCCTTCATTGCAGGGGCGGAGCCAGAACTTTTTTGTCGAGGGGGCAAAATATGATAATTTTTAGAAACTACACTAAAAATTGGTCCGTTGGGGGGGCAAATTACAAAAATAGCCGAAAATTTTCGAAAATTTACACTACAATTTTTTTCGCCGGGGGGTCACGTGACCCCCCGGACCCCCCTTTATCTCCGCCACTGCTTCATTGGCAGCATAGACAAAGGTATAGAAGTGTTTAACTTTGTATTGATCAGCACTTATAACACAGAATAAGGATTGGCTTGTTCTGTTAAGGACTTGAATACTGACCTCTGTATACATCCATTCCCAACCTTGAAAGACTTTATCACGGATACCTTGTAACTTTTTACTTATCAACCTTGTTCCAAAATAGCACATATCTTCAACCTCTCACTAGCAATCAAATTCTCAACTTCCCTTTGTTTATCAGAAGTATTCAGCCCTCTTATGTTCCATACCATCTAAACCTCTTACTTCATTTCTCTCCCATAGTTTTAGCTATACCAGTATTATCACTAATCACATCTTCACTTGTAGTAGCATCCCTCCCTTCACTAGTTTCTTTACTAACACTTACAGGCTTACGGCACTCTGTTCATTGTAGTAATTTTGCATATCTCTTGTTCATTTTGCTGATTCAGGTGGTGTAGGTTGTAGTTTCTTCTTTAAAAATTGATCCACAGTCCTCCTATCTTTCAAAACTCTTAAGATCTTGATCATCGTCATCTGGCAAGGAATTTAATGCAGAGTACTTATTAGCAGTTTTCCTAAATTCTTCCACCTCCTTTTCATTCAAGTTCCATGCCTTTTTACTACCAGATGGTCCAGCTTTTCGATTGTTTCTATTTTCCCCAGTATTTTGCTTCTTCCTATATTCTTGTTGCTTATAAGTAGGCTGTGTAAAATTTCAGTTAACTCCAGTTTGTTTAGGCTTTAGATACTCTTTATCGTGGTTTTTTAAAATGCTTATTTACTCCGTTCCCTAAGCAGTTATTTTGACTTAAAACACTTTTAACTCCTTATCAACCAACTTAGCTTATTATTGGTATAACAAGCAGTTCTCCTTATAGTGTTTGGAATTGCTTTTATACGATCTAAAATGATGCAATCAGCTGACAACCACTCAGTTAATTAAGCAATCAAAACACACCCCTAACCATTGTTTCTTTTCTGGAAATTAAAGTGTCACTATGACCTGTTTCTCTTTTCTTCATTATCATTCATTCATGCATGTCCTACATCTCATCCGGAAGTCAGAATCACATTTGTGTGGAACAAGGATGTCATTTTTCCTGCTCATTATATTCAGTCCAATGAATATCAGATTTACTTTTTTGAATGTTATTGCAGTTCTCTTCCTTGCGGGCATATATACGGAAGGTCGTGTATAAACAAATTGCTTCAACAAGAAGATCGAAGTTCCTTTGGGAAGGTTGGTTTGTCCATTGTCCAAATAATGATAACAAATTTAATTAACAATTATATATATATATATATATATATATATATATATATCTAGTTAATTAATAATTTTTTTTATCAGTGCCCTCAATGCAACAACAACTGCACATCAGACGACCTGAGACCTCTTTATGGAACTCGCCTTTCCATTGCTAAGCACAAGGTAATTAATCTTCTTTATTTTACTCTTTTTGTCCGAAAACTAGTGTCCATATTTTCTCGTTAGCTAGGCTTTAATGAGGTCGTTTAGGCTTTTACTGATAAGATGGCCAGTTTTAGATTTTTGCAATCATAAACCGATTAAATTTCAGATTTAACTATTTAAAAGGAACATAATTTCTCTTTAATGCAGAAGGCATCATCATATCCTACTACTGCTACTAGACACTTTGGATACACCAAAAAGGGTTACAAGGCATTCAAGAAATACGTATTGCAATGACAATCTGTTGCTTTGCGATTGGAGAATGTTGCCTCGAACCGGCACGCTGATCTGTTGAAACGTGCAAAGGATGCAACAGATCAATTGTGTATTCTAGAGAAACAGCGAGATGAACTATTGAAATGTCAAACTGGTGCTGAGGGACTGCAAGCTGATGTCTTGCAACAACGCCTCAAAGCATTGGAACGGCAGGAATCTCCATTGGCTCTCCGGGCTGATGCATTAGAACAACGGGCTTATGCAATGGGTCTACATGTTCGTGCATTCACTCGCCTGAGTGATGGATACACATCATGTATTGATTATTATGAGAGAATGTGCAAAAGGCATAAATTGGATGCGATTATGGTATAAGGCTGAATTTTATAAACAACAGCTAACTACTTGTCGCAAACACTTTTGCATCTTCTTGCTAGTAGCCCTATCCTGTATTCTATTTATTGTACTCCTTAATATTTTATCTATTCCCGCATGTGAGCTGTTTAGCTTTGCTAGATGAGCGGGTTAAAACAAGTACGGGTTAACCCACAAACACTCAAGTATTGTCTATTTAAAATAGATAAACAATTCTTATGCTAATTAAAGATGATATTCATTTGTGTAACATCTTTTCAACAAGCTTAAACTAGTCAAGCTCGCTTTATTTTCTAGCTAAAAAGTTAAAGTTGTTGATGTGCAACGGCTAAAGAAATGTGCAGTATTTTCTTTTTGAGGAAAACATAATTTTGCATAGCAGTTATCGTTATGCTGGATGCTACATACTGACCAACTTGAGTATGGAATATGGATGATTCACACAATCTTAGTTTCTAGTCAACAGCCAAAATTATGTCAAGTTTCACCGGTTTATACCGTAGTCACTGATTTAAACGTTTTTCCAAATTACAAGAAATACACTCTTTTGACACCATAAGGTGTCGCCTTATTGAGATTACTATCGGATAATCAGACCAGAAGAAATTTCTAGTAATTCAGTGATTTTTTTCTTTTTTCTTTCTTTTTTTTTTTTTTTTTTTTTTTTTTTTTTTTTTTTTTTTTTTTTTTTTTTTTTTTTTTTTTTTTTTTTTTTTTTTTCTTTGCACCATTCCAACATACAAATTTATTCTTTTAATTTTGATTTGGACAAAATAACTCTATGCATTAAATTTCAATACTCTTGACAGTTCACGTTCAATCTCGATAACTAAATTTCAAAGTTATAATAGGTACATAATTTCATATCTACATGCAGATCATTCTTTCGCTATGTGTCTCATTAGAGTATTAAACTTGATGCGTAAAAAAGAACCGTTTCTTTTACTTAATTTCGTCATTAAAACTTCCATGATGAATCACATGTGATTTACTTTAATTTGAGAGTTTGAAAATCTAAAACTTTTAGTAAAATGAAAATAAGTCTTTTTACAAAATTGCAAAAAGTGCACAGTTTACAGCAAGGATCAACTTCACTCTTCCATACTTAACATCCGCACCTATAGTAGAGACTACATTTCTCCACCTTTGGATGTCCATCACGTGACCATCCTTAACTAAAAATGAGATTTACGGGTGGCATAATACCCTAAATACATCTCTATAATTAGCGGTCTCATTCCTATGAAATAGATCAAGTGAATTTCTATCATTCACACACACACACACAACACGCACTAGTTACCTTGTAAGTGTTACCTCAACTCGTGACTCCGATCACATTATGGAGTCCTGAACTTGGAAAACCAAACAAGTGACCACCCTCACTCCCAATACATACCTAGCTTACATAAATAATTACTATGCTTGGCTAGATCATTTATTATTTGTTTAAGGATTGCATGATTAGTGAGGTTCGTATGATTGGATGTGTCTCACTCCGATCTTAACTTCTGATATTAATCATTAATTCTTGATGTTATTCTACAATAACGGTAAGCTTCCATATTTACTTGTTTTAGTTATCGATCTGTTTTTAGTGACCAAAACCTTAAAAGGCAATTTTTCTTGTAGTGGGTGGGCCGAAATAATGGGAACATATTAAACATCCAATAAATGATAATGAACATTTCATAAAAAAAAAAAANAAAAAAAATAAAACAAAAAAAAACAAAACAAAAAAAAAAGACTACGACATATGGTGCTTACCTTGACAAGATGCTCGTTTTTCAAGATCAATTAAAAGAAACTCTAATATTTATATCAAGTACGAGAATGAGGACGACAACACAAAGGAGAGAATCATTCTTCAATGTTTTCCCCTAACTCATAGTGCTCAAGTTTAAGGATCCTAAATGACAATAAGTAAACACGTGTAACCAATAGCCTTTTGGCCTTGTATGTTGCTTTAATATTTTAATGGAGACAGTGACTTGACGACATATTCGACTCTTTTAAACTTATGAAGATCCAAAACCAAAGTTCAATGTAAGAGCCTAGGGAGTATAACTTTAGTGACACGTCAGTGCCACATCATCTCAATACCAAATAAAATAACATTAAAATACACCAGAAAATTATAACACCCAATAACACAACCTTTTGAGACCTACTTTTAAAAAAATTAACGCAAACCATAATAACTTGGTATAACTCAAGTTATAATTTGGCAAAGGGAGTCATAACTTGGCATAACTCAAGTTATAACTTGAGTTACTATACCAACTTGAGTTGTAACATGGGAGTAACGTGAGAACTAAAGAAATGGTCATAACTTGCGTTACCAAGTTAAAAATGTGCCATATAGGAATAACGCCGGGAGGCGTTACCACTCCCCGGGCTCTAAGACCATGGTACCATGGCTTGCACTTGTGCCAAATCCCACATGGCCAAGAAATTGGCTCCACCACCTTCAAGTGATGAAACCCCCCACCTAAAAATAAAAAAAAAAAGAAAAAAAAGAAAAAAAAAAATTGTCAGGTGTTACTCAATTGGCATGTGAAAAAAAAAGCCGTTGGTCTACGAATAAGTTTTTTAATATTTATTTAATTCAAAATTAACTCTTTTAAACACTATATTACACTATTTTAATCAATTTTTACACAACTTTCTCTACCAAAACACAATCTTTACCAAAAAAATGTGTGATTCATCCTTTTCCGATATGTCCGATATCGATGATCAAAGTGACATCGAGTTGATTATGTAGTATGAGCAATCGTTGCAATAGCAACAAGCCGAAAGTTTACGTACCCGTAATCCTATTACGATCTTTTGTGAACGTGATATTGCTGAAGCACGTTTGATGGCGGACTATTTTGGTGATAACCCAAAATATTCGGAGTACTATTTTAGACGTCGATATCGTGTGAGCCGCAAACTATTTTTAGAAATAGTCCAAGGTATTGAAACTTATATTCAAACTGTACATCCTCTTCCTGGTCATTTTGAATTTTTTATAGTCTGACCCGATGCTACGAGTCAAATGAGTTTTAGTGTTATTATGAAATGCACATCCGTTATACGCCAATTGGCATATGACATAACTCATAATGTATTTGATGAATATTTACAAATGGGTGTAGATATCGCCCGCGATTGTCTAGATCATTTTACTAGTTGAATTATTCGATTGTATATGCCCGAGTTTTTAAGAAAACGCGACTTCATTGACGTTCAAAAGTTATACCTCACAAATCACGGTTCATGGGTTTTCGGGAATTCTTGGAAGCATTAATTGTATGCACTGGAAATTGGCTAATTGTCCGAAATCATGGCACGAGCAATTTGGGAGAGGTGATAAAAATTACCAACTATAATGCTTGAAGTTGCTGCGTCATACAATTTGTGAATTTGACATGCATTTTTTTTGAGTAGTGGGTGCGAATAACGATCTTACTGTTTTAAATAATTCTTTTTTATTCGACTACCTTCTTGATGAGATCGCCCATGTGACTCCGTTTGAAATAAATGGAGTTATATCCGAAAAATGGTATTACCTAGCTGACGGGATTTACCCAAGGTGAGCAACTTTTTTCCAATCATTTTCAGTTGCACGAGAGGAGAAAAATGCCTTATATTAACAACGACAAGAAAGTGCTCGAAAAGATGTTGAAAGTGATTTTGGTGTCCTCCATGGATGTTGGCATATTATAAACCAACCGACGATGCGAAGTGCAACGGAATTTATATTAGTCCGCAATAAAATATGCAACGTACCTGGATCGAGAGATGCGAAGTGCAACGGAAGAAAGCCAAAAAACTTCGTGATAAACAAACACACACAAGTCTTCAACAAAATCTTATTGAGCATATTTGACAACGACATTAACAACATCAACAACAAAGTTAGTTTATTATAATTTGATGTGTTTTTAATTTTTGTATTGTTTTAATTTTGGTATTTTTTTCTTCGTATTGTACTTTGTATTTTTAATTAAATGAATGAAATTTAGTGTGCTTGAAAAAATGAAAAAGAAAATAAAATGATGAGTGGGTGGAGCCCAAATGACATGTTATGAGTGAAAGGATGTTTTGGTATTGGGTATTAAAAGTGGGGATGTTGACGTGGCGGTGAGATGCCACTGNAATTAAATGAATGAAATTTAGTGTGCTTGAAAAAATGAAAAAGAAAATAAAATGATGAGTGGGTGGAGCCCAAATGACATGTTATGAGTGAAAGGATGTTTTGGTATTGGGTATTAAAAGTGGGGATGTTGACGTGGCGGTGAGATGCCACTGAAAAGTGGGTTTTGGCATGTGTTGATACCCCATGCTCTAAGAGCATTGGGTGTGGGGTTTGTTGTGCCTCGCCATTGTGATGTGGCAACCTTGACACAACTAGCCACCACACCACACCATCTTGCCATGGCTCACCATCTTCTTCTTCATTGTGCAGACGACGAGCATAACACTTGTCATTTTTATTTTTTATTATTTTTTTTAAATAATGGTTGTGTGTGTGTGAATAAGTGTTTATGTGGGACTCAAATGAGTAAGTTGTGGTTAGTTGTGATAAGGGGGTTGTAGAAGGGGGTTTGTCATAGTGATGTGGCACCCCGTAGGCAAAAAAAACTTGTTGTGGCTAGCCACCACACCTAATGCTCTAAACAGGGACGAAGCAAGGAGGTTCCCGCGGGTGCCCGTGCACCCTATGGATATTTTCAATGTAGTGTTAATTTTTGAAAAAAACATCGATTTTTTCTAAAGTCATCTTAAATGCCCCGGTCCATCGAAATATGTTTCTAGTATTACTGTTCAATTTTGTGTGTGCACCCGGTCATCTTTAGTCCTGACTCCGTCCCTGGCTCTACAGGAAGTTGCATGATAAGTTAGCTAGTCTTTTCAATGACCGGTAATGAACTGATACAACACAAATAGTATCTATTTAGCGTGAGAGTTATGAGGTATTTATATACAATCAATTAATGTGAGAATGAGTTTAGAGTTTAGACACAACACATGTGTTTTGTTGCAAAGTAAGTGAATATATGTGTTTTATGATTCTTATTTGAAGTTTTGCCAAAACCAAAAACCGAACCAGAAACTTAGTATTTAATTCCGTTTACACTCGAAAACCAACGAATTCGACTTGGTTTTAGATCAGAACGGCTCGGTTCGGTTTAATTTTATCCTTTGTTAATAACGGAATTGTGAACACCCCAAAGCCCACTTTCAATCCAAAATTTTTTGCTCGTCCCACCATAAGCCCAGCTCAAATTCTTACGGAGTAGTATTTGTTTAAGGTAACTATGTATCATTAAAAAACCAAACTGGGTTCGGTTGTTTAGAACTTTAGATACTTACCTTGTTATGTTTTGTCTTTTGTCGGTTTGTTGTCTATAAAAAAAAGATGAAGCCGAGCCTCTCTAACCTTAAATCAATCGATTATTATTATTATTATTTGAATCGATAATAATAATAATATCTGTATTTGTATTTGACTATTTGCGGGTGCTGGTTTGATAAATTATACTACTGTAACTTATTAATAAATGGAGGAAGAGTTATCTTTGGCGGGAATAAAGGAACAACAGTTTAAATTTGAATTTGAATCTGAAGAAGAAGATGATGAAGCAAAAGATTATGAAAAATTGGAGGAGATGAAGTCACCAGTGGCTGTTAATTGGATTGAAGGTGGTTTGGTGAAAGGGATTGTGATTATTGATGATGATGCTCTCTTGCTTTTTGATTCTACATCTAAGTCTAACTTTGATTATGTCTCTAAAACTAAGCCTAAGTATGATAATGCTCACAAGGTGTCCTTGTTAAAGAATAACAAGAAGAGGAAGATCACGAAAATGAAGGATTGTTGTGAAGTTTTCGATGTTTCTAAGTCTAATAATGTTGTTGATGTCAATGATGATGATCAAAAGGAGTCCTTGCCGAAAAATAAGAAGATGAAGAGGGATAATGACAATCATACTTGTTGTGAAGCTTTCGATGTTTGCCCGATTTGCTATGAACCTTGGTCTAGTTATGGACTTCATCAACTTTGGTACATCTCTCTATCTTATACTCTTGATTATGATTATCATTCCTTTGTGTTTTCTTATTGATTTCATATTAGCTTAGGGTGCGATTTTGAGTTTTCTATCCCTTGTTTTGTAGGGGATTTTTTTCCCACAAACGAGCTAAAAATCCAAAAAAACGCGATTCAAATTTTCTATGTTAGGAGAGTGGAATCTTTCAAAGTTGACAGTTCGAGGAGTTGAGTTAGGGTGGAAAACTTAGGTGGGAGGATAGACCAAAGCTTGACGGTTTGATGGACATTATCTCTGATATGAACGCGTGCAGAATTTGAATTAGTATTGATGAGCAGAGTGTGTAGGTGGTTCACTGGCAAAGTGGCCCCTCTAGTTTGTCTAGGCGATTTACTGCCCGCATGTGTTCTTAATTACGCTTGTTCGCTCATGCCTATGCCTATATAGCTTCCATGCCTATGCCAATGCCTATATGTGCAATTACTGCTTATGCGCTTTTATACACATGCTTATATATGCTCTCATTAAAATTCTTGTTTTTATCGTTGTATGCTTATAGCCCATATTCTTACTCTCTTATACACAAACACTCTTGCCGGAGGTTTACATCCTACCCTCGGGTAAGGGTATAACTATCTGCATCCTACCTCCCACATACCCCGTTCTGTAGGGACTGTTTTATTGTTGGTGGTAAGAAAGGAATCTGGATAACAAAGGAAATGAGGAGAACATAAAATAATTTGTTTTTTTAATCTTCTTTGATAGGCTAGGAAAGAATATTTGGAGCATTTTAAAGGGAAAAAAATCAATCTGAACGTGATTTCCGTCCTTTGTATTGGAAGTGTTTGAGTAAAAGAACTTATATTTATGTTTTCCAACTGCTTATCTGCCAATTTAGCTTATTATATTTTTAACAAGCAGTTCTCGTTATAGTGTTTGGGATTGCTTATATATCTGATATAAGACAATGCTGACAACTATTCAATTAGTTAAGCAATCTAAACACACCCGCAAACCAGTGCTGTTTTTTTTATTAGTAATTTTTTCTTTTGAAAGGAAATATTTAAAAACTATGCCACCTATGTCACTCATAATATCTCACATATGTCTACACCGAGATTTGAACCCAAAACCTCTTGGTTGATGGGCCACCTACATACCCTTTTTTAATTATGATATGCCATTTGTACGACCAACTTCTGTTTTCTTCATAGTTATCAATTCTTGTCATTTATTTCATTCGGAAGGCAAAATCACATTTGTGTATAGTGCTGTAAACGAAGCGTGAACCTTTCACCTTTCTTTTATTGATTAACTGAACAGACATGAACAACATTTGATATTCCCTTATCTAAATGAAGAAACGCGAACATAAGTCTCGTTATGTGTATGAACGTCTAGACATTTGTTCGTTTATGTTCATTTATGCATGTTTGTGTATTTCGAATACTTTATGCTTGTTCGTTTACGTTCGCTCATTTATGCCGGTTTAGCTTTTTAATGAACATGAACAAGGAAATACGTTAGTTAACAGGTTAGTGTTTGTTCAGTTGTTCAATTGAACTTAAAGGAATGAACAAGCTTTGTTCTTGTTTGTTCGCTTCGTTTACAGATGCAGTAAGGCCTTTAAATTTCTTCTTCACCATGTTTAGTTCTAAGTGAAGATACATTTACACATTTGACTTTCTTTTTGTGATTGCAGTTCTCTTCCTTGTGGGCATATATACGGATGGTTATGCATACAAAAATGGCTTCAACGAGAAGCTCAAAGTTCCTCCAGGAAGGTGGGTTTGTCCATTGTCCAGGTCCAATTATAATAATGAATATTATAGTTAAAATGTACTAACATTTTTTGGTTTTATATACTTATTATACTTGCTTTTTCTCTTAATTAATCAATAACTTTTATCAGTGTCCTCAATGCAACACCTTATGCACATTGGAGGATGTCAGACTGCTACTCACCTAGTCGTCTTTCCATTGCTAAGCACAAGGTAATCAATTTTCTTTTGATGTTTTACTATTTTTGTTCTAAAGGGAGACATAGAGTTTTAGATATGTCATATATGCAGTTGTAAACTAGATCAAATTTCAAATTTACCTTTTAATAGGCACATAATTATATGTCAAATTTACCGTTTTAAGTTCAATAATGCAGAAGGCATCATCATCAGATACTACTAGTACTACTAAACAGTTTCCATTCACAAAAAAGGGCTATAAGGCATTGAAGAAGTATGTATGGCAACGTACTTCTGTTGCTATGCGATTGGGGAGTGTTTCTTCGAACCAGCGTGCTTATGTGGCTAGACGTGCAAAGGATGCAATGGATCGGGTGTGTTTTATAACAAAACGTCGAGATGAATTATTGAAAAGTCGGACTGGTGCAGAGGGACCGCAAGCTGATGCATTTCTACAAAGGGCTGATGCATTGGATCAACAGATTCCTCCATTGGCTCGCCACGTTGAAGCATTGACACAACGGGTTCATGCATTGGGCCAACAACATTCTGCAATCTGTCGTTTGCGTGACGGATACGTAGCATGCGTCGATTATTTTGAGCAAATGTGCAAATGATTTAATATGGATGCCGTCTTATTCGAAGAATGAGTTATCCATTTGTCACAAACACTTTTCGTTGTTACGCTGGGAAATTACAAATCATATTAACTTGCTAAAACCTTGAATGAAACTTGAAATTGCACTGACAATACAAATGATGAAAACTACATCTGAACTTTGAACCCATGACACATCTTAATGTTTATTTACCCGTTTAGTTGGAGTTATATTTTCCTATTTTAAAAATGATAAGAAGATTACTTCAAATTGCGACGGTGGCGGTGACGGTGGGCGGTGGAGGATGACACGAGAGATTAGGAGTAGATTTTTTTTTTTTTTTTTTTTTTTTTTTTTTTTTTTAAGAAAAAAAATGAGAAAGAAAAAAGTGAGAATGATAGAAGGGAATATATTAGCTACAATTTAGTATAACCAACTCTCTACAATTTTGTGCTATAAATTGTGAGTCTCTGAGTCTTTTTGTGGGTCCTGGTTTATTTCTGTGGGTCCCTGAATCCTTTATTGTGTTATTTTGGTGGAGGATTGTAGCAAATTAGCTACAATAATTGTAGCCAACATATCCCCATGATAGAATGAGCTTTTCAATATCTTAGTTAAAATTTAGAAAATGAAAATTTCATTATTTTGGAAAATTGTAAGAAAAAGTGTGACTAAACGGATTTTCAATTTTTTCATTTTCACATAAAAAATTTCTTAGAAAAGTGAGAAATTCTTTTTGATTTTCCACAATGTAGATACCCAAAGACTTTCCAATATTCTCCACATTCTCAAGTCGTCATCCAAAATATCGTTGACAGTCACATGTTCACCATTGACATCACGAAATTTGCTTATTGTTTTTTCATTTTGCTTTTCTTCATGGAACAATATTGTTGTTATCATATTTGAACCCAAGATCTGAAACTAACATGTAACTAATTTTTGTTGTATATATAATATAGTAGCAATTATTAGTGGGTTAAAGTGTAATTAGTCTATTTATTTGTACTTAGTTTAACAGAGTTAGAATTAGACTTTGCAATGCAAACAATGATACTATAGAATGCTGATTCGATAAGGATAGTCCCCACCCCCAATCTCTATAAAAGGAGGTGATGGGATGCTAGTTTGTAAATTCTTTCTTGCTCTTTCATTAATTAATACAATGTAACGTTTGAGGTCGCATGTGTGGTTATTTTGAGTAAATATTTTGCGCTAGCTTACAAAGTTCGTTGGTTTTTTTATCCAGCAATTGGTGTTGGAGCCAAGGTGACGTTGGTTTCTTGAAGCTAGGTTGACTCAAAGGTGTTCAATCCCAAAAAGTAGTATCTTCTTTATTTGGTTCGGGGTTTTTTGCGCAGCGGCGAGAGATTTGACGATGCGTCTTCGTTAACCGTTCGATCTCTGTGAAATTCGAATCTCAGGTCGAAGACACATAGATCTAGGATCTCATCGGAGGAATCTTCAATAGGTGGTTCGTAGAGATAGATACATGTAGTTAAAGTTGTTGGTTCAGAATACGCAGACTCCCGTGTATATTCAATGTAGATTTCGATCAAGGGTTTGAAGACTTAAGATTGTCGATTTTTTGCAAGAGTCTTGGGGTTTATGAAGGTTGGTATTGCAAAGTTTTAGTTTGACAAGGTTCAAGCTTCAAAAGGGTTTGTATAAAGTTAATTCTTTAAGCTTCAAGGTGTTGTTTTTGAGGTTCTATACGTGATCAAGGTGAAGGGTAAAAAGGCTTCAAAGTTTAGTTGATTATCTAGGATCTTGAATTATTAAAGTTTAAAGGTTTCCGTGGGTTTCTTGAATTAAAGTCTTGGTGATTCTTGGTAGACAAGTAAGGTTTAGCTTTGCCTTGGGATTCGAGAAAAGTGATTACTTGGAGTACAAGGTAAATCAAGGTTGTAGACTTGAGGTAAAAAGTTTGAGCTTTAGGGTTCTATAAAGGTTAGTAGATCAATTAATACATGAAAGCGAGTTTAGCACACGGCTTGTAAGCTTGTTGGTAAAGGTTGTTAAAAAACAACTTAACAAAGTTTGTAGCCAGGTTAAACAAGAATAACTAGTATGAATGCTAGGTTTAACATTTAAAAGATCGATAAGAAAGATGTATAAAAGAATGGAGGTTCTAAACAAGTTGGGTTCAAGAAACTTGGTCCTGGTGTAAAAACAGGAGTCCATGGAGTACATGTTCAAAAATGTGATTGGTCTGAGGTGGAACCGCAGGGAGCTCATGGAAATTGTGAACCTTAGGTAATGCGGATAGTTACAATGATGTTGGATTGGCTCAAAGAAAGTTGGAGGTCGAATAACTTGAAGGAAATACAAACACGAAATGATTGGTAAATGAGCAGCTATACCTTGGTGTAAAGGTGTGGTAGACATTATGAAATCCGAAGTACCTAATCAAGAGGGTGCAGAGGGTAATGATGCTGAAATAAAGAAGGTGAAGAAAGTCTTAGGAAGCTAACTTATATTTACTAAGGTATAATTCCTAGTTAACAAGATGGTCATTGGTTCGAGGTTTCAGCGTTGAATGAAGATGTTGAATATCAATATAGACTAAGAATTACTACTAAAGTATAAATTGTTATAATATACGTAACAGTTATTAGTTGGTTAAAGTGTAATTATTCTATTTATACGGATTTATTTGTGCTTAGTTAAATAGAGGCAGGATTTGACTTAAACGATGATTGCTTGATGTGCAAGGCAAACAAACATACTATGGTATTCTACTTACATAGGGATTGTATTTCCTCATCTTTATAAAAGGATGTGAGAAGGATGTTAGTTTGTATATTCTTCCTTAGTCATTCGTTAACTTATATTTTTTCATTTAATCATATAGATTTTTATTAATTAAAAAAAAAAAAAAAGAAAAAAAACCTTCAAGCTCAAAAAAATGTTATGTTATACCAGAACAGAGTTTTAATGTTTTTTTGTATATAAATACATGAAAATTATATATAGTTTTGTGAATTTGATTTTCGGTTCGGTTAGGTCTTTATTTTGCGAAAACTATATCCAAACTGAAAATTGAATATCTAATTATATTTGGTTTGGTTATAGATTTGGTTCAGTTTTTTTGGTTTGGTTCGGTTTGGTTTCGGTCCCTGTGGCTGTGGGTATTACCCGTTTTGTGAACACCCTTTGTTTGATACAAAAGTAGGTGTTTTCTGATGTTAATATTTGGGCTTAGTTCGAATACTTTTTGCGTGGGTAAATGAAAAAGCCAATTTGAATTTCAACACATATAAAGGCCCAGCCTCGTAAGCCCAACAGGCAAGTACTATAAATATAAAACACATTACTCAAACTTTAAAAACGAAATCGAGTTTGCATGGTTTTTGTCGGTTGCCTCCTTACTTTCCTTGTATATATGAGTATGGATCTAGTGAGAAGAATTATTGAAATGAGAAGAATGAGAAAAAATTGTGGCCACATATTTTAAATAAGGAAAGAGAAATAATAGGGAGATGCATCTATTTTTGTGAGTGCATCTAATATTTGTGGTTGTGGTTTCTTCTCATTCTTCTCATCTTAGTTATATTTCTCATTTGATCCTTACTCTGTATATATATAAAAAGATTCAGACGTAAACTAAACCTAACATTAGATTATCATTGTTGAGTCGATTCTGTATTTATAGTTTGTTGGTTTGAGTATTACTCTTAACTCTTATCGTAATGGATGATAAGTTATCGATAGTTGCAATAAACGAAGAAGAGCAACATTTGGAATCTGAAGATGAAGAAGAAGATTATAGGCAATTGGATGGGATGACGTCACCCTTGGCTGTTAATTGGGTTAAACGTGGTTTGCTAAAAGGGGTTTTGCTGATTGATGATGATGCTTTGATGCTTTATGATTCTAGAATTAAGTCTGAGAATGTTTCTAAGTCTAGTAATATTGTTGGTGGGGTTGATGATGATGATGAAAAGGAGTCCTTGTTGAAGAATAAGAAGAAGAGGAAGAAGGATAGTGACAATCATCATACTTGTTGTGAAGTTTTCGATGTTTGCCCGATTTGCTTTCAACCTTGGTCTAGTGATGGAGTTCATCAAATTTGGTATATTCCATTTCTATATGTTTTACACTTGATTTTGATTTGTGTTTTCTTATTTTATACTATTAGCATTTGTTTGGATTGCCTTTAAGTACAAATGGATGAGATTTTCCCATATCTTGGTTTCTTAGAAAGGCGACTCTTTGACTCAGGTTATGCGGCTTAACCGGGGCATCCTTGTAACCGTTTCCGACATTTTCTTTTGCCACCACCAAAGATATGTATTTAGTTGGAGGATCTCTAATTTTGTAGGAATTTGGAGGGGTTTTTCTTTACAAAATAGTTGAATATTTAGAAAACGCTATGTTGTATATTCCAAGTATGGATAAAGGAAGTGTAAAACATATAGAAATGGAATATACCAAATTTGATGAACTCCATCACTAGACCAAGGTTGAAAGCAAATCGGGCAAACATCGAAAACTTCACAACAAGTATGATGATTGTCACTATCCTTCTTCCTCTTCTTCTTATTCTTCAACAAGGACTCCTTTTCATCATCATCATCAACCCCACCAACAATATTACTAGACTTAGAAACATTCTCAGACTTAATTCTAGAATCATAAAGCATCAAAGCATCATCATCAATCAGCAAAACCCCTTTTAGCAAACCACGTTTAACCCAATTAACAGCCAAGGGTGACGTCATCCCATCCAATTGCCTATAATCTTCTTCTTCATCTTCAGATTCCAAATGTTGCTCTTCTTCGTTTATTGCAACTATCGATAACTTATCATCCATTACGATAAGAGTTAAGAGTAATACTCAAACCAACAAACTATAAATACAGAATCGACTCAACAATGATAATCTAATGTTAGGTTTAGTTTACGTCTGAATCTTTTTATATATATACAGAGTAAGGATCAANTTTTTTTTTTTTTTTTTTTTTTTTTTTTTTTTTTTTTTTTTTTAAGAAAACAAGGGTGTTTTCCTCTAACCAAACGCACCCTTCTTTTATGTTTCTATGCACACTTTTTTATAATTATTTGGTTAAGCTTAATGCATTTTGACGATACAACTGTTAGCTGTACCATTAGAGTATTTGATTTGATCTTATCAGTTGTTAGAGATTGATTGTAATTGATATAGTCATTAGTTGTAGATTAGAATGTCTTTAGTACTTTCCTTATATTTCCTTGTATTGTAAGCATATATATATATCTCCTATTGTAATCGGTTATCGATCAATAAGAAATTATCACATTATCATTCACATTATCTCTTACATCTTACAACAACAGCCTAATAAGTACCTCAAATAAGCTTTTTCTATTCAACATCTCCTAACCATTTCTTAGCGTGTTTTGATCATAATGGTTATTTACTCCAAATTGAAGCAGTAGTTTTTACGCAAACACTTCTAACTCCTCATCGACCAACTTATTTCTATAACTAGAAGTTCTCTTTAGTGTGTTTTGGGTTACTTATTGTTAAAATATATAACCCGATATTCCTTTTGTTTGTTGTGTGTTTCTTTTGTTCTTTCAGGTTTGAAGCCCAAGTGTCAAGGCTCAAGTTGCAAGCCCAATGGTCCAAGCTGCTTCCTCTCTCCTTATTACCGTTGGAGCCCAGTGTATAAAGAGAGGTCTCCTCTCCTCATCTAGGGTTAGGGCAGTTATTTGTGTGTGTGTGAGCCGCTCACCAAAATCTCTCTCATGTTCATAATCTGAGACTTTTCCTCAAGATCATGTTGTTTGTCTTGGTTATTATTCTTGTATTGTAAAACTATTATCAATTTAGATAATAGGATCACACCAGTGTAGCTGTGGTGATCTAAGTGGTTTCATGTCTTCCGCTGTTTAAACTTTGAATCATTGATTAAT
>LBNU01026104.1:295173-311476 GCA_014162995.1 Artemisia annua
GGGTGGATTTTGAATTCTATCTCTGAGGAGCTATTCCTTGGACAAATTTTCTCAAAAAAGGCTAAACATGTTTGGAATGAGTTAAAAGAAACATATCATAAGGTTGATGGTTCTGTCATATTCAACTTGCATCATAAAATCAGTACTTTGAAACAAAATGGGTCTAACTTGTCTGACTACTATCACAAGTTGAATGCTTTGTGGAAACAGTATGATGCTATGGTTGAATTGCCTAATTGTGTGTGCACTGCTTCTGGTGAATTTAAAAAACATAATCAGCTGTTGAAACTTATGCAATTCTTGATGGGTCTTGATGAATCTTACATGAGTATTAGGAGTTCTATCTTGTCTAGAGAGACCTTGCCTGATGTTAAAGGGGCTTATGCCATTATCTCTAGTGAGGAATCTCACAGAGTGGCATCTGGAGCCAATTCTGGGACTTCTCAAAGAGGTCAGACCTCTGCCTTCTTGGCCAGTGGTCCTGCCAGAAACAACCTGCAAAGAAATCAGAACTCCTACACTAATGCTAAATTTAACACCTCAAATTTCAGACCCAATGGGAACACTGGGTTCAGACCCAGTGGTCCTAATGTGTTAAGACCCAATGTGCCTGCTAAATCTGATGTTGTGTGTGAGCATTGTGGTTATCTTGGTCACACTATAGACAGATGCTTTAAAATCATTGGATATCCTCCTGATTTTGGAAAAAAGAAAGGGATACAAGGTGGCAAGGGTAAAAATGTTGCATATAACTCTGTTGAGTCCTCTGGATCTGATGGTCACACTGGATCCTCAGGATTCACTGAAGAACAGTTTGCCACCTTACTTTCTCTTATCAAAGAAAACAAAATGTCTGAGAAAAATGTTGAAGCCAACATGGCAGGTATCTACTTTAACTCTAGCAAACTGTTCAATGATAACTTTGATAAGTTTTATTGTGCCAGTTCTGGTTTGATGTCTAAAATGAATTATGTGGGCAAAGTTGTGGATTCTGGTGCTAATCAACACATGACCAATAGTGAAAAGGAGTTGCATAATGTTCATGATATTTCTCATCTTAACATCAAAGTTTCTCACCCAAATGGTACTAATGCCATCATATCTAAAATTGGAAATCTGAAACTTGCTAATGGTCTGGTGTTGTTTGATGTGCTGGTTATACCTGATTATTGTGTGACTCTGATTTCTGTTCATAAACTTGCTAAAGACAACAAGATCTTAGTTGTGTTTGATGATAGTAATTGTTTCTTTGTGAATCAGGATTTGAATCAAAAAACCATTCTGGGGATTGGTAAACAAAGTGGTGGTTTATACTATTTAGATACTCAAGGTACTAAATATGATGATGTTCAAAGTGATTATATGTGCTCTTTGTCTGTTTATGATTGGCATTGTAGACTTGGCCACCCTGGTGACCCTGCTCTTGATGTTCTAAAAAATTATTTGAAAATTAAAAAAGGTGACAAATATGAGGTTTGTGAAATCTGTCAAAGAGCTAAACAGACTAGAAAACCATTCTCTTTAAGTGATCATAAGTCTAAAATGCTTGGTGATGTTGTTCATCTTGATCTGTGGGGACCTTATAAGGTGGCCAGTCACACTGGCCACAGATACTTTCTTACCATTGTTGATGACTATACCAGAGCTGTGTGGGTGTATCTTGTCAAATCCAAAGATGAAGTGTTTGAATCTGTAAAGGTCTTTTACAACTTGATCAAAAATCAATTCAAAAGGACTGTTAAAGTGTTTAGAAGTGACAATGGGACTGAATTTCAAAATCAAATCTTTAACAAGTTTTGTGATGACATGGGGATCACCCATCAAACTTCTGTAGCCTACACCCCACAGCAAAATGGTGTGGCTGAAAGGAAACATAGACATCTCTTAAATGTGGCAAGATGTCTTATGTTTCAGGGGGGAATTCCATTAAGATTTTGGACTGAATGTGTGCTAACTGCTGCCTATCTTATTAACAGACTCCCATCTTCTGTGCTAAATGGAAAATCCCCTTACCATATGATTTATAATACCAGTCCTAATCTCTCTCATATCAGAATGTTTGGTTGTCTTTGTTTTGCTACTATTCTCAATAGTCATGATAAGCTTACCAACAGATCTGAAAAATGTGTTATGATGGGTTATTCTGGTTCTCAAAAGGGATACAGACTTTATAGTCTTGATAGATGTCAATTCTTTGTGTCTAGAGATGTGGAATTCTTTGAATCCATATTTCCTTTTAAGGAATCTATTTCCAATGGTGTTCAAAATAAGCATGTTGAATCTGATGTCCTTCATGAAAACAATCTGTTAACCTTTTTTGATCTAAATGACCCTGAGCTTCCTGATGATGAAGAGAGAGATGTGACTAGACATAATAGTGACCATGAGTCACAAAGAGCTGGTAGCCCCTCTGCAACTCTAGGTGACAATGTTCACACTGATGGTTCACCTACTGGATCATCTAATAGTGACATTGATGCCAGTTTGCATGAAGCTGAGGCTACTACTCTTGCTGATAACTCTACTTCTGAAGGAAATGTTGATGTCAACATAAATGCTCATGACACCCAAACCTTAAGAAGATCTTCTAGAACTTCTGTGTTTCCCAAAAATTATAATGACTTTGTTGTTAAAACTAAAGTTAAATATGGTATTGAGAAATATGTTGGTTACTCCAGATTAAATGGGGAAAACTTCTGCTTTGTGACTCAACTGAATAAGAATTGTGAACCAAAGTCTTTCCTTGAAGCATCTCAAAAACCTGTTTGGGTTGATGCTATGAATCAAGAAGTTACTGCCTTAATTGAAAATGACACTTGGGAGGTTGTTGAATTGCCCATAGGTAGAACTGCCTTGAATTCCAAATGGTTGTGGAAAATCAAATATAAATCCACTGGGGAAATAGAAAGGTACAAGGCTAGACTTGTTGCCATGGGTTGTGGGCAAAAAGAAGGGGTTGATTATGAGGAGACTTTCTCTCCTGTTGTTAAAATGGTCACTGTGAGATGTGTTCTTAATATTGCTGTTTTGAGTTCTTGGCCCATATTTCAACTTGATGTTAACAATGCCTTTCTATATGGTGAACTGGATGAACCAGTTTACATGAAACCTCCTCAAGGATTTTATGTTGGTGACAAAAACCTTGTGTGCAAACTCAAAAAATCCATATATGGGCTTAAACAAGCCCCCAGGCAATGGAATGCCAAACTCACCTCTGTGCTTATTGAAAATGGATTTAGTCAAAGTAAATCTGATTATTCTTTGTACACTAAATCTGATAAAGATGTCTTTCTTGCTCTGCTTGTATATGTTGATGATATCATTGTGACTGGAAACAACCTTGGTGAAATTGAGAAGTTTAAAATGTTTTTGAAAAGCAAATTCAAGATCAAAGATTTGGGAAAGCTTAAATATTTTCTTGGAATTGAAGTGGTTGATACTGATAATGGGATTTGCTTGAATCAGAGGAAGTATGTGCTTGATTTGTTGTCTGAATATGGTATGCTTGCCTGCAAACCATCTAAAACTCCCTTGATGGCAAAACTGTCTATATCTAATACTCCCTCTGATTCTGATCCTGCTCTTGTGAATGTTGTTGATTATCAAAAGCTTATGGGAAAACTTATATATTTGACTCACACCAGACCTGACATATCCTATGCTGTGCACTGCCTTAGTCAGTTCATGCACTCTCCTTTAACATCTCATTTGAAAGTTGCTTTTAAGATTCTGAGATACCTCAAAGGGTCACCTGGCCTTGGCATTCATATTGCTAAAAGTGATGGTGTATCTCTTAAAGGATACTCAGATGCTGATTGGGCCAAATGCATTGTCACTAGGAAGTCTGTAACTGGTTATTGTGTTTATATAAATGACAATCTTGTTTCCTGGAAAAGCAAAAAACAAAGCACTCTCTCAAAGTCTTCTGCTGAAGCAGAATACAGGGCTCTTGCATCCTTAACCAGTGAAATCATCTGGATTTTGAAAATTCTCAAGGATTTGCACTGTGTAAATCTCCTGCCTGTTGATATGTACTGTGACAGTAGTTCAGCAATCAAAATTGCTGCTAAACCTGTATTTCATGAAAGGACCAAACATCTGGAGATTGATCTCCACTTTGTGAGAGAAAAAATCTTGGATGGGGTGGTTAAAACTGTCAAAGTAGATTCAGCACATCAAATTGCTGATATCTTCACTAAAGGGTTGGACATTTCTCAACATCAGTCTCTTGTTCAAAATCTGGGAATGATTGACATCTTTGGAATATCGGATTAAGGGGGGATGTTAAAATATAGAGTGTTGATATATAGACCTACAACATAGACCTACTAATGGACCTAATCCATTCATTTCATGACAAGTGTTAAACACTAATTCTCTCTCATCATTTTTCACCAATTAATTTTTCAAATGAACCAATCAAATCTTTAGGTCTAATTTTAGGTCTTAGTTTTAGGCATACAATTCATTTTCCTAAAATATATAACCCGATATTCCTTTTGTTTGTTGTGTGTTTCTTTTGTTCTTTCAGGTTTGAAGCCCAAGTATCAAGGCCCAAGTTGCAAGCCCAATGGTCCAAGCTGCTTCCTCTCTCCTTATTACCGTTGGAGCCCAGTGTATAAAGAGAGGTCTCCTCTCCTCATCTAGGGTAAGGGCAGTTATTTGTGTGTGTGTGAGCCGCTCACCAAAATCTCTCTCATGTTCATAATCTGAGACTTTGTCTCAAGATCATGTTGTTTGTCTTGGTTATTATTCTTGTATTGTAAAACTATTATCAATTAGATTAATAGGGATCACACCAGTGTAGCTGTGGCTGATCTAAGTGGTTTCATGTCTTTCCGCCTGGTTTAAACTTTGAATCATTGATAATGTAAAAGCGTCTAGTGCTCGGTTGCGTACATATCATGTTTTTCAACAGTAGCAGTAGCCAATGATGTGGAAGGATTGGCTAGTGGAATATTGAATAGGGGGAGTAATGCAAAAGATAGTCTTCAATGAATATAATGAATACTGAATTGAGGGTAGCAACATGGAATGTAAAGGGAATGTGTAATGAAATCACCCAAAAAAAGGTCAAAAAAGTTATTAGAGAAGAAAAGCTTAGCATCCGCACAATGCTTGAAACTCATATCAAGGACAAGCAACTCAATAAGATTTGTTATTTTGTTTATGGCAGATGGGAGTGGATGTCCAACATGAAAGATAGTGTTAGGGGTTGTAGAATCATTGTGGGGTGGAATCATGTTGATGTGGATGTGAGCCTGGTTCATTCAAGCAGACAATTCTGGAAAGCACATAAAAGAGCTATGGAATATTTTAGCAGTTTATAAGGGGATTGTGAATAATAACCCATGGGTCCTTATGGGAGACTGGAACGTTAGCCTCAACCCAGAAGATCATTCAGAGGTGGAGCTTGCAAAACAAATGATAAGGTTGATTTCCAAGAATGTAATGATAATATTGAAGTGGATGACCTTAACTGTACTAGATTATACTTTACTTGGACTCAAAGTAGACTCAATCCAAGTAGTGGAATCCTGGAAAAAAAATGACAGAGTTATGGGAATGCTAGCTTATCAGTAAGTTCATTAACTCCTACGCTTTATTTCTCCCTCATCTAACTTCAGATCATAGCCCTGCTATTTTGAATATGCCAATGATGTTAAGTAAAAAGAAGAAAGCTTTCAGATTCCCTAATTACATTGCTGATAAAGAAGATTTCCTGAATATTGTGAGAAAGAATGGGATATCCAAATAAAGGGTTGTTGTATGTATACTCTGGTAAAAAGCTTAAGGCATTGAAGTACCATATGAATGGCTTTAACTGGAAATTTGGGAATGTTTTTGAAAGAGTGATCAAGTGGAGGGAAAAGCTCAAAGAGATTCAAGTGCTTGTTGATAAAGGGACCCATAATGCAAAGCTGAAGAAATAGGAAGCTGATATTTTAAAAGAATACAATGTTGCTGTCATAGATGAAGAGAAATTTCTGTTTCAACAAGCAAAAATTGAATGGCTCAATGATGGTGACAAGAATACTAAGTTCTTTCCTACTGTTTTAAAGGAAAGAGTGCACAAAAGTAGAACTGAAACTATATGCAATGAAGATGGTGACAGGTTTGAAGGTGACCAAGTGCCTGATCAGTTTGTGAAGTACTTTCAAAATTTCCTGTGAAAGGCAGTGAGTGTGGATCCTTTTGATACAAGCATCTTTCAGAATGCCCAAAAAGTAACTATGGAGGATGCTGATAATATGATCAAACCAGTGAATGATAAAGAAGTTAAAGATGCCATGTATGATATATGTGATAACAAAGCCCCAGGCCCAGATGGTTATACTACAAAATTCTATAAGAAAACCTGGAGTAAAATTGGTAAGGAGGTCACTGATGCAGTCAAAGAGTTCTTTGAGAAAGGAAAGATGTTAGGGGAGATTAATGCTACTTTGATTACTTTCGTGCCTAAAACAAACACTCCTCTCAAAGTCTCATATTTTAGACCCATAGCCTGTTGCAATGTGATCTACAAGATCATTAGCAAAATCATAAACCAACAAATAATCAAGAATGCTCTGCGTAAGTTGGTTAGCCCTGTTCAAAGTGCTTTCATACCAGGGAGACAAATCACTGACAACATTTTGTTGACCTAAGAATTATTAAAAGGGTTACAATTGGAAGAATGGGGCTCAAAGGGTGGCACTTAAGATAGATATCCAAAAAGCCTATGATATTGTGAATTGGAACCCAATGTCCCCATATATATGCTAACAGATATGGCTATTTTAAAGGTTGGAGAGGGCTAAGACAAGGTGACCTAATGTCCCCATATATATTCACCTTGGTCATGGAAGTTTTCACTCAAATCATGCAAAAACAGATTAAGGAGGATAACATGTTCAAATTCCATTGGGGCTGTAAACAGTTAGAAATATCACATCTATACTTTGCAGATGATCTTCTTGTCCTATGTCATGGGGATCTAAATTTTGTTAATGGTGAAGAAGGCCATGGAATTGTTCAGTGCTATTTCTGGTCTTAAGCCAAACATTGGTAAGAGTACAGATGGTAGGGACCCTGCCCTCTGATCAAGTGTATTGAAGTAAATGACACTACAAATGCAAGCATTGATGAGCAAGCCAAGCTGAATGATATAACTGAAAATGGAGTATGGAAAATGAATGAGCAATTGGGTAGTGATTTCTTTCAAAACATTCTTGTACCTACTTTAAAAAATGAAGAAAAGGATGAAACAGTGTGGATGACCAAAGATAATAAAAAGGTGAAGTTTACCATTAGCAATGCTTGGAAAGATTGGAGGGAAGAAGGTGAAAAAGTGCTTTGGGGTGATCTGTTATGGTTTTCCCAATGTACTCCCAAACACTCCTTTATCTTCTGGCTTTGCTATACATGGGAGACTAAACACACAAGATAGATTAATGAAGTGGTATACAGGCAAGCAGATGACATGCTCTTTGTGTAAAGGATGCCCTGATTCAATTAAGCACCTGTTCTTTGAATGTTCTTAGGGATAGTGAGTTTTAAGTGTATCCAACTTGCCATGTTTTACTGAGTTGTGTATCGAACTTTTAATTTTACTAAGTTGGGGTCTAAACTAGGGATGAGCATGGTTCTGGAACCGGTTGGAACCGGTGGATCCGAGAACCAATTTTTCTGAAAAGTGGGAACCCAGAACCGAACCGAATATAGTTTTTGGTTCCGGTTCCGGTTCCAGTTCCGGTTCTTTTGGATCTATCCGTATAGGAACTGCTTTTCTATTAAGCTAATAAAAAAACACAAAAAAATTAAACTTTTTAAGAACTTGCAATCATTTACATTTAAGCAAATAACAATTAACAACTAAAGCATAAACTCAAATAATCAATGTGGCTACGTGGTGATGATAGATAATAAACAATGTGGCTACATGATGATGATTGATAATAAACAATGTATTAATAAAAGTGGCTACATGATGATGATAGATAATAAACAATGTATTAATAAAAGTGCTAGCAAATTTTAGCATGATGAACATGTAAAAGCTAATCGAATGCAAATAAAAATAAAATATAAACTTACTTCCATTGTTTTGATAATGACGAATGATCTTGGAATGTTATTAGGTTTAAATTAATTATTGATTTGTGGATGTTTCAGTAAATTAAAGATTAGGGTTTAGAGTGTTTGGCTTGATGGCTAGTAGGGTTTTTCTCATGATACGTAGGATTTAATTAATATTTTGATAAAAAGTAAAAAAAAAATTACATATTTTTACAATTATTGGATACTAGACGAGTACCCGTGCATAGCAACGGGATTTTATAGCGACAGATCGTTTAGTGATAAAAGAAAGTTTATGGGTTATAAATGAAAAATAATAAAAGTTAGGGGTGGCAAATCTTGCCCAATTTGTAATATTTGGGCGATTTTTGACACTTTTTAAAAAGTTTGGGGCGTTTTTTGCCCCTTGCATTTATTTGATGGGCTCTTACGAGGAAAAGGTAAAAACAGATATTATTAGATGGGCTAATGGGCACATAGTATTAATATAACCGGGCACTTTCGAGTCACGCAATTCAACGTCCAAGCAATTACTCTCATTTTTTTTCCGACCAATTCACTTGTCACTGGTAACTATAAAACATTCCAACTATTTTAATTTTCATTTATTAACTATTTTATGCATAATTATTTAATAATCTAATTAATTGATAGACATATTTAATTAGTTGCATTTTTATTCATTTGTCCCAGCAGATTTTCTCAAATTTGCAGTCAGATTTTATCTTTTTTATTTCAGAAAAAATAATTAAATATAGTTAAGACTTAGATGCAGGATTTTTTTTACAAGATGAATTAAAGGGGTTTTTAGGACTGTTCGGAATGTTTTTAATACTTGAATTATAATTTGCTCGTTTTAGCCCGTGCCCGTTTGGCCCGATTTATAATTTGTCCGTTTAGCCCGTGCCCATTTTAGCCCGTGCCATTTTAGCCCGTGCCCGTGCCCGCCCGTTTTGCCACCTCTAATAAAAGTTTGAAGATTTGGAGATTAAACATAATGTTTTGAAACCCGGTTAAACCGTTCTGGTCGAAAAACGGATCAATTTAAACCAAGTCATGCTTTTAATAACTGACCCGTCGTGTATTAGTCCTTGTATTCAAAACTATATGTTTTTCCCAGTTGAACCCGTTGGTCTGATCCAGTTTTCAAAACTATATGCAGCATCAACTTGTTAGCTTGTATGAAGTTTTGTGTGTTTTATTAATTTGTATAATGTTTATATAATAACATATACTTTTCATTTTAGAGTGTTTTAAAAATAACATTAATTAGTATGTTTAATTATTTTATATTTTATATTATGTTGTAGTTTGTTTAAATTGTATATTGTGAATATTTTATTGTACTTTTTAATAAGGGGTGTTTTAATTGATTGTTTTTAATTTGATATATATGCTTTTAATTGGTTGTACAATGTGAATAAATTATTGTGCTTTTAAGTTATGGGGTGTTTTAATAAGAGTATTAATTACACAATTCATTTTCTCTTACCCTTGACTTTCAAGATTTCACTTTTCAAGGTTTGACCATTTTCTCTTTATATGTAGTATAGATTTGGTTCCGGAACCGAGAACCGGTGGAACCGAACCGACCCGACCCAAGAACCGAAAAATCTCAAAATCAAGAACCGGAACTAGAACCATTGGTTCTGGTTCCGGTTTGGTTCTTCATGGTTCCGGTCCGGTTCTCGGTCCGGTTCCAGTTCTTTTGCTCATCCCTAGTCTAAACTTACTAATCTTTGCTATCTTGTGTACTCAATCCACATGGTAAGGATTTTAGCTGAGTGGCAAGGTTGACAGCGTTGACTCCGTTATATTATTAAAAAAACCGTTTTCTGTTTTTTTTCTTTTTTATACAGTAATACTTTTGTTTTTTTATAATCCCAAACCACTCACTTTCTCACTCCAACCCTAACCCTAAAGAAATAAACATTCTCCACCTCTCTCCCACATATATCCGCCGCCACTGTAGCGCCGTCGCCACCACTACCGTACTCCACCTCCACCAACACCGCAACCACCATCATCCTCACCTTCATCTATCACCATCAAGCAAAACAAAATATATTCAACCTATAACCTACAACCCACGCCCCATTTTTCTCAGATCCATTCTTTTTCCTCCTTTCCTTGATACAACGCTTTCTTCTCCAAACCTTGAGACCATCGCCCTTTATTTCTTTGTTTGATAATCCTGCCTCGTCAATCCCTTTCATCCACAAGTCAAACAAAGAAAAAGAAACAAAAGACAATCGATCTATCACCATGATCGTTTTCTCTCTTTCCCACAAGGAGGCACGGGTTCATCTAGATGAAGGGAGATGATGGCTATGTTTCCTCAAAGAAGGTGGCACAATAACTGATTCAACAAAAGGAAGAGTCAAAGCTAACTATTTTTCCTTCTTTTTATACACCACCGATCAACAGGCCGGAGATGACACCACTTTCATCTCAATCAAAAGAGTATTCTGGTGGTTCCTGCTTGGATTCGGGCTTGGTGGATTCATATGGAGTGTTGTTTGTTTTCTTCTCTGTTGTGAGCGATTTGGAGATTGGTTATATTTTGTTTTCTTCTCAGTGTTTGATGCCATTTATTTTGAATCTTGTGAAAGAAAGAAACATGAAGATGAAAGAATGAATGAATGAAAAGGAGGAAAAATATAATGTTATATAAAACGACAAAATAAGCCCACGGATGCCAACGTGTTAAGCAAAAAACGTAAAACACCTTAAACACCCCGTTAGTACACAAAATAGCAAAGATTAGTAAGTTTAGACCCCAACTTAGCAAAATTAAAAGTGCGATACACAACTCAGTAAAACGTGGCAAGTTGGATATATTTAAAACTCATTATCCTATGTTCTTAGAGCATCTCCTATGGTAAACCTTTTAAAAAGGTTTATAGAATTTCCATGTCATATGCTCTTAAATTTCTCATTTTATAAACCTATTATCACTATGCTTAAACTTCTTAAAACTTTATAATTTAATGAGGTATTAAATGAATTACATGTATTTAGTTGCAATGAAAAGGTCTATAAACTTAGACCTATTTCATTTCATGTCATCATAAACCTCACCTCATTATGGTGACTCAATTTATAAACCTCTTCAAATTTTATAAACCTTTTCATGAACCTCTTATAGTGGATGCCCTTATGCAGAGAAAATTTGGACTGAGTTAAGAAAGAAAAGTAAGTTGAAAGAGCTATAATATGATTTGGGAAGAAATCATATTCAAAATGATTTATCTACCCTGCAATAACTCAATTACAAGGTAAAGTGTAAATTTTCACTTGTAGGCATATGATATACAGTCTAATTATCAAGGTAAAGTGTACTTTTTTTTATTTTTACTATAACAGTGAGAATTTGTGATTTAATTTCATATAGTAACATCACCAACCTTCCTGTAACAATGGATGTGTTATAATGTCTGTATCATGGAGTTCATATAGCCCGTAATATCTTCATATTTAAGCCCGACATAACTAATTTCCTTCTTTGAGTCATGTAATATGACTGTAATATCCATTTTAAGTGTCAACGTATCATGCACAAGATAGAGTACTCTTAAGTCTTGACGCACTTAGACACATAAATGAAGTGTTATGGTATTGTTATACCATCCGTAACGTATTTGTTGTCTCATGTAATGCAAGAACTAATTTAGCTTACAAGGTTTATTTAAAAAAGAAATGAATTTCATTTTTTGGGTCTTATCGGGTTGACCCGATAACCCAGTAAGAAAAACAATTCAACCCTAACCCGACCCGATAACAATATCTGGTAAATGGTTTCAGGTCAAACCCATCCGAAAAGATTTTTTAACCCGATTAAACCCGACCCGATAAGCCTTATCGGGTTCGGGTCGGGTCAACCCAACCCTACTGACACCCCTACTTATGGCTAAAAACTTTGAGAGGCCCACGACCCCTCCGGCCCTCCCGGTTCCCACTAAGTTCCGTCCCTAATTATTTTGTTGAAAAGAACTTAAATGAAATATAAGTTATTTTGTTAACACGAACGTGTAAACAGTAATAAGTTTGGATTTGTTGCCGTTAAAGGTTAGTTTTCTTTTAATGTCATAGAAAATATCATTCAAAACTAACGAGAAACTAGGGATTACAAACTCTAATATAATAAAACGGCACGAAAACACCGAACCTATAACAAAAAAAAATCTTACGACCTCACCTAGGGAAATAGCATAACCAGTTATTATATTGAATGATGTGTACAAACATAAAGTTTGTCCACATTTTAAAAAGGTAAGGATCAGTTTGATAAACTTAAGTTCATAAGGGAAGAGGAAGCATGGACAAATTGATCTCTGTAAACTTATGAAATTGCACTTTTTATCCTTAAAAGTGCGAATATTGTGATACTACATTTTTTTATATCTTTGCGTTTATAGACATTCTATTTTTAGACAAATTCCCACGTCAATTCAGAGATGTGTTGCAAATGATATGTTTGCTTTAATGTATGTTTTTAACCGTCTAACGGTCTAACCCTAGCTTAAAATGCATTGTTCCATACCTGGTGATGGCGGCGGGGGTATTGCTTGATTACTCTCGTTAAAAAATCGTCCAGTCTCGTACCTAAAGTTACACATAGGGAGAAGAGTTCTCCCTCCGATTCTCCCATTATACGAAGAATTTGAAAATTTATTGATTACATCTAGCAAGCAATCACTGCACTGCTTGCTTATTAAATCTGGAGTACACTGCACAAGCCCATAAATGGTTGTGTTATCAAACCCAGGAGTACTCCCAGCGGCAAACTTGAGACGTGAGTCACCAGTAGCCGCTTTGGCTATCAGATCGTACAACAACGGCCGTAGGGCCATATTGAAACGATCTGGATCAGATGAGTTTTTCATGTTCCACAATAAGAGATATGGCTGCTTCGGTTGATATTTTCCCAGTAAAGTCTGGTTGGAGTACTTTAACAAGCAGTGTTCATAGTATACGGTTGCTTCCTTTTTGTTAGGGCAACCTTGTCTCAAGTTAACAATGGAATAATTTAGACAACGCTGACATACATCGGGATTGACATCACCTCGGCATAGGGCGATTGAGTAGACTGTATCAATGCCTTGCCCGGTGGAGTAGTTAAAGAAACCGAAGCCAGAGTTTGTGTTAGAGAGTGCGGAGAGGGTTGTGTCTAGATTTTTTTCAAACGTACTGTTTGTAGTATAATTAGCAGCCGCTTCACACAATCTGTAAAGGAAATCGGATTGTGATAAGGTTGGGGTAGCGAATAAACATATGAAAACAAGCACGAGCCACATGGGTAGTTTTTCGGTGAGTATGATCATGTTTACGTGCAAGGAAGGATCTGAAATATTGGATGTTTTATAGGGTCGTCATAAGAAATAATGAACAACTTTCTAAAAATCCATCTTTCAAATTCACTATGAATATTTTTGCGACATCTATTTGATTATTTTGAGCGAAAGGTATGTGTACCCATAGAGACGTAAATGACCCGCTAGACAATCATCGTATATGATTAGACAATCATCATATGATGGCCACTCGTTTCTTCTTACACTAGAAAAGTAAAAGACCCTATATATCTTGACAATTCGTATTCTCTAGAGTTTTTTATTCATGCACGGAACTTTATTATGACTTGACAAATATACCCTCAAGAAACTTCAAAACCCCATTTAAAAGACCTGCTATTTGGTCAAATTGTATTCTCCTGACAATCTAAACGCATTAGAATATTATTAGTTTTATTTAATATTATACACAGCCAATAATATTAAACACGATAAATGATGTTAAACATAAGAAGGTTTGTTGTTCATTAACTGTCGTTATTTATTTATTTATTAATTGTTTAACCATAACACAAAGGCAGGCTATGGTTAGCAAACTCTAAATAAGCATAATTACCAAAAATAACGAGTGGTTGACCTGCAGTCAAAAATGATTTTAACGTGAGCACTGAGCAATGAGGATAGATTTTAGCCACAACGAAAAAAATGGGCCAGCTTACTTTGTTGAAAACAATAGGTTTGCGTGAGAAGACTTGAGGTCAAGCGAATTTGAGCCACTCAGTTATTAGAGGATATAATTTGTGCACGCCAACAATGACTTCCAAGTCTTCCGGGCCCCATAAGTTGCTATTCATATATGGATTTCTACATGAATCATTTTGTTTATCATGGGGAAATAGGGAATACTCGATTTTGTTTAGGGATCTATCTGATCATGTTCATTAGTATTAATTCAGTGCCAATGTTAACAGACAAGTATTTTAGCCTTAGGGGCTCGCAAATCTGTATGGTGGCTCAAGCCCTTCAGGTGTCTAAAGAGAACTTGCAGAATGGGGCCTTTTTGATTAAAATATTTTACGTAGTTTTGTTTTTCAATAGATTAGATATATGGAACGTCGGGCATGAAACAAAAAACATTATGCGGAATTAAGAGACTGAAGATTGGAAAAGAAAATGAGAAACAGAGAACCAATTGTGTAACATAAGAATGAGAAAATTGAGCATGTTAGGATCACGGACACTGTAACTTGAAAGAACTGATCATTGTGTTTTAGATAAAACGAGATTGGAAACCCGCGCGTTGCGGCGGGGTGTTTTGCTAAAGAAGGAGTTTAAGTTGTGGTTACCAAGTGTTGCAAACTGGAATTGCTACCAAGAATATTTTAAGACTGCAATTGTATTATATGCAATTAATTTATCAACTCATGCAACAGACACATGCTAGTTGTCAGAGAGAATCTTAGAAACAATCAATATAGCTAATTGAATTGTTAATTTGGTGTCAACTACAATGTTAAAAACACGGCCAAGCATGGTTGAAAGTACTATCAAATCTATATAAACATAATGAATATAAAATGCTTTTACACTTTGTATTTCTGCATCCAAACACCCTTTATGCACCTGTGAGCAGCCTTAATCAACAATCTTGTAAAAACTAAATGGATCCTCAATTCTGAAAATGCAGCAATACCAAAATGAAACCATATAAGTCTTCCAAATCATAATAGCACTAATCTCTCTATCACTAATAAGTAATAACCATTATCAGATCACAAAAACCATTAATATCCTCTATCCAACAACATAATCAATCACTTGGAAAGTATACAAATACTCAATATATATTAACATAATTTTTACAAAATATGGAAATTCAGCTTCATACAGCAAAATATAATCCGTTAAGCATGGTTATTAGATCGAATTTACTTACCTTATTTTCTCTCGCTATATAGACATGACTGAATTTTCCGCCTCTTCTTCTCTTTTGCAGCGTCTGCAGAAACGTTTAGAAAACACAAAACAGAAAATCAATCCCCACATAACTCATGCATACTGTAACTATATGAGCAGCTTAACTATTAGCAAGATCGAGAAAATTTATGGTAAGTTGGTTCAAGCTTCAAAGTTCTGAGTACTTACGTCTGTACAAAATATACTAAGAATGCAAAGAGTCAACACAAAATACCTCAAATCCATGAAATTACAAATGTCGTTCAATGACATGCTATGCTAATACGTAATTCTGGACTTGCGTTGTTATAGCTGACCTCACTTTCAATATAATACAGCGAAAATGTAGCAAAACTTTCTTTACCTTGGATTAGGATTTCCCTTGACCACTTTTTGGCCGTATATAAATATATATAATTGAATCATAATTGGTATAGATGTGCATCTATACAGTATACACCATTGTTAAAACTGGGATGCACCATTTGTTTGGAAGAGAAATAACGTAATCCAAAATGTCTTATTATTATCATTATTATTAACTAAAAGTTACTGCTTATAAACATGAATCAGCAAAAGAAATATAATAAAGAATAAACTTACACAATCAAAGCGGTTGGTTTGGGTTCGTTCGGATTCATGGGTTAAAGTTTGTTTAAGATTTTTATTCCCCTTTTCGTAAGGATATGAATTTCTGCAGGTTGAAAAATTGCGAGTGCTCCAGCCTCCCGTACGCCTAGCGCCAAAACTCATATTTTCCTCACTGCTATCCACCGCAAACCTTATCGTCCATAGTAACTTTGCATCTGGGTTTTAGATCCAAATATGCAGGTGACCGTACCTGCGGCCAGCAGTTGTGTGTCATAGTTATTTTCACGCAAGTTACCACATGAACTTTGCAACGACTCATTTATACCTTGTAAAATAATAGAGTAGTAAACATTAGTGTGAGATGAAGCGCCCGCCATATGACGCATATCACAATTTTAAACAAC
>LBNU01026105.1:12025-52758 GCA_014162995.1 Artemisia annua
GTTTTGTTATATATCTGTTCACTGGGCTTTTTAAGCTCAGCCACATTTCTTTTCCTGCGGCAGGTTTCTTAGGTTGGACGCTGGGTTTGAGTGAAGAGTGCGTAGGAGCTCTTAGTGGACTATCCTGACGATAGATACCCTTTGCATCCGGATTAGTTGGATTTGGCTTCTTTTAGATTTAGTTTGTTTTTGCATTTGGTTTTTGGCTTTTTTTTTTGCATAGAATTAGTAATTCCTTTTCCTTAGTATGCCCTTGTAACTTGTATGTTTTATAAGTCTTCCGCTTGCGTTGTATGTTCTGATTTGGCACCATAATGTGACATTTTGACCCTTGTCGGGTTGGGGTGTTACAATTATGGTATCAGAGCCCAGGCTGCGACTTGTAGTACATAAGTTATGGCCTGTGAAGATTTGGACCCTTAGGTTTGCACCTTAGAAGCTTTAAGAATAACTTTGGAACGTTTTGGCTTAAGTTTCTCCCTTTAAGAGCTTAGTTTGACCGGTGAGGATTGGGTAGATATATGATCAGACGTTGGTTTTCTTGCTTCCGCTTTACTCTGATTTATGCCTTTGCTTTTCATTAAGCTCTTACAAGTTCATTCGTTTCGGAGACTTAGAAGACTTATCAGGGTTCGCGACATGTGTTTAGGATGCCTTTAGACTTCGTAGTGTACCTTATAGGTTTCTTTCTGTGGAGTTATCCTTTTGAACTTCAATTCTTGATTCGTTTGACATTCGTTAAGATGCCTTTCATTCATTCGGAGATTCGCGTATGTATAAATCCTACGTGTTCGATACATTCTATGACTTCTCCTTGCTTTTGATTCTTTCTTCATTATTGATTTTTGACCTTACTTATTCTACCCCTATGATCGTTTTGTGACTTTTCATTGTGTATATTTGATTTGTCCGATACGTTCTGGAGATATTTGTAGATGATTTTCCTTTTGCTAATCGGTTTACGTTGGAGATGTTCGATTCGATATTATCCTGGATATAAATTTGTGACTGAGCTTGGTGATGCTACCAATTGTCGATTTGTGAAACTCAAATTCTTCACCATGGTTCCTAACCTGATAATCATTTATGATCACTTTTGTTTTGAAAACTTTTGCGTTAATCCCTCGTGGTTTTAAAGCCTACTTCATTTGGTGAGACTCACCTCGAGAGTTATTCAGATTGCTTGGAATGTTCGCTGTGTATTCCTGATGTGTTTCTGTTTTATTCGTGGAGAACAATGATGATACATGAGTTGTGAATTGATTTATGGAAGCTGAATCGTGTCATGTTCTGTGTGAAGAATGAGATATTCTTAGAAATTTCTTTTTGTATTCGTTGTGATCTCTATGAACGTCGTAATGCTAATTATATTGGCTACCACTACGACTATTCCTATGAAATTGATAAATCGTGCCTTTCATGAATACTTGAACAAATTTTCATAGTATGACATATTAGTGTGTTCAGAGACGAAAGAGAAACACGAGAATCATCTTCGTTTTCGGTGATGAATTTCTACGGTGGAAGGAAGCAATTTGAATTGAAGCACACAGATCTATCAACTATATTCATCTTAGTTGTACTAATATGTATAGAGTCTTGAAGCTGGAGCTGGATGGGATGGTATGAAGACAGTGGTGACTACATCGGAGATTTCCACGCACAGGAGGAAGACAACACAAGTAGAGTTGCAGTGAAGCATCGAATACGACGGCTTGCTTGGAGGATTAGCGGAGATTTCTTTCGGTAGGAAATTATTTAAGTTACATGACGCGCCTACAAAGATCGTGACCGAGAATTACATTTTGGTTCACTCTTTCAGAAGATGTATAGAAGAATTAGACGTCTTAGCATTTGAAAGAGTTTTGGTTCTCGACGTGTTAGATCTTGGATTTGTTCTATTCCGCACGATTATTCTATCTCTTCAATTACGCCTTTGATACGTTTTGATACTCTGATTTGTGATTTGGAACGTCAATGTGATTATGTTACCCATCTCTTGATGAGATTCTAGATACATTTGATGATTTGATTTGTACTCCTTCGACTTTGACAAGTCCCTTTATTCATTCAGATTTCGGCAGGAGTTGATGAGATTTATCGTTTAGTATTATCTCTGTGATTACTTCGTAGGAATATGTGTTTCGTGTATCCCCTTATAGGATTTCAACTATCATCGGTCTTCTGTCATCTGTCATCTGATACGCATTGTTCCACATTCGTTGAATTTGACTCGTTATGATTTGTGTTCTATTGGAGAGCCTGGGGCTATCCAAGTGTGTCAGGATCGAGTCATGAGAAACTATCTCGTTGTGAAGATTCTTTTGGAAGAACCTCCCCGAGCGTGAGGATATTTGTGACGATCTTTTGTGATTCGCTACGACTCCGTCTAACTTTTGCGACTTCAATTTTCGAGGACGAAAATTATTCTTTTAGAGGGGAAGAATTGTAAAACCCTAAAATCCGTTTTCCTAAATTTCTATATAATTTGAAAATTTAACCTAAGTCATATGGATACCAATGAGAATTTAAAACCTTATAATATGTATTAATGAAAATTTAACCTAAGTCATATGGATACCAATGAGAATTTAAAACCTTATAATATGTATTAATGAGAATTTCCTAAAATCCGTTTTCCTATTCCTATGTTATGATATGGTTTCGTTGGCGGTTTAAGGTACAGATATTCTATCCCTTCTCAGTAGGGACTTCTCATGACTCTTTGATCCTTGACTTTGCTATGATCCCTTTTGATATGAGCCATTGCTATGATCCCTTTTGCTTTGATCCATGTGATATGATTCGTTGATATGATTCTATGATTTGATATTCGTCTGCTATTCGTTTGCTATGATATGATTCAGTTCAGTTTGATATGTTCTTTTGGATATGATATGATGTTGGATGTGATATGATTTGTTCTGTTCTTATGCCCGAGTTTTTATTCTACTCATGGAGGTATCATGGGCGTGTCATCGAGGCACCGATGGCATGACACTTTCTGTGGAGGTGTGATTGATCCACGGCATCCCCATTTTGTCGGATATATTATGTGATCACTTGGATATTATGATATGTATGATTTGCTTTATAGGGGGGGCGTATGGATGCATCCTAGGTATGTCGGATTTTGTGTAGGGTGAATGTGAGTGTGTGCTTACACTTCTTCACGTTGGAGCTAGCTACTCCATTTTGGTACTTAGAGGTCTCCCCTCTTCGTGCACTTTGATTTGTCGGATATATATGATATGTGATTATGTGGTAGGAGACCTATTCGAGTATCTCGTTAGGATCGGCTCGTGGCTTTCTTATGTTTCTTGTGTCTATTCGAGTATCTCGTTAGACAAACCTTTGTTCTATCAACTCATTTATTCTGGTTACTATATGATTCGTATTAATATTTGATTCTTGTACATTATTCAGTTGACTTATGATATTTGTTCAGTTGATCGTTGACCTCTTATGCATTTGACAGATGATATTTCATTTCAGCAGGAGCTTATGATTTCTTTTCTTATACTTATATACGTTTCGATTATTTGTTTTGTTATATATCTGTTCTCTAGGCTTTTTAAGCTCAGCCGCATTTCTTTTCCTGCGGCAGGTTTCTTAGGTTGGACGCTGGGTTTGAGTGAAGAGTGCGTAGGAGCTCTTAGTGGACTACCCTGACGATAGATACCCTTTGCATCCGGATTAGTTGGATTTGGCTTCTTCTAGACATAGTTTGTTTTTGCATTTGGTTTTTGGCNTTAGTAAACTTGTATGTTTTATAAGTCTTCCGCTTGCGTTGTATGTTCTGATTTGGCACCATAATGTGACATTTTGACCCTTGTCGGATTGGGGTGTTACAAACCCAATATAAATAAGAATTGTAAATAAAATTATTGATATAAATCATAAATATGTAGCATTGCATGAAAATCCATGTAAAAATACAAACAACGTTAAAATGATGTTAAATTATCATCCACGATGTACATTCTATATTAAAGTAGGGTTTTCTTATGATTTATAATGAATGTGGGTTTTTTGAAGGTTAAAATGATAATTATACAAAAAATCTCTAGTCCTTTCTGAAAAGCTGGATGGATGAACTTTTAATTTTAGAGATTATTTTTCCTATAATCTTTCTTAATCTTGGCAGCCAAACGATACTACCTTTTGGACAATAGACTATTTTTTGAAAAAAAAGCTGTAGCCCCCATAATCTCCCAATAATCTGGGTCACCAAACACAGGTCACATGCCTGGAGAAAAGTGAGTGTGTACTCTCATCCAAATATACATATCAGTAATTTGCTACGGTTTCAAAGCACTTATGCACTAAACTTTTGAACAAAATTGGCTCCGCCGCAAAGCACGACAGCCAAATTACTCGTTTTAACATGGATTGTTTATTTGTAGGTGGTCCATGGGGATGAAGCATGATGATTGAGACCATCAGTTTCTAGGTTTTTTCACGTTGTTATTGTTAAATTACCATATGTTATTCAAGACCATCAACTTCTACTTTGTTTGGTTCTTTATTTTTTTCTCTTTGTTGTAGATAGCTGCATGATGGCTCAAAACCATTAGCTTATGTATATTGTTGGATTTTGGAATACTTTTATTCTGGATGCTATTATAAAGGAAATGAAATTTGTTCATGCTTATTGAGTAATATCCTTATATTTACTTGTCAAAAATCAAGTCTGCTTAATTGTTTTGCATTTTTTGTTTTAAATAGTGGTGAATGAAACATGTCCTAAATATCTATTACAACCATTACCTAGAGGACACATTTATTTATATTGGTCCTATTAGCTTAAAGGTCCCATAAACATATTTTATAGGACACTAACCGGTGTCCTAAAAGCCCTCTTTTCTTGCAGTGTATGTATATATATTCTATCAAAGTGACTTCTTGTATTTGATTTAAAGTGTTGCATTGAAAAATGCTAGCCGGGGCATTTTGAAAACTATTGTTTCTCATTTTATCTTTTAAGGAAAAAAAAATTACTTTTTATTTAGGCCACGTTTTTGTTTTTTAAACTGAATTTTGCACAAGGTCTCTGTAAACTTAAAGACAACACCGACTCCATCTTGTAATATATCATACATACCTCTATTATTATATCTATTACGACGAGATAAATAAGAAGATTTTATTATCTTTACCATTGTTTTGTTCTTTACAGTTCATAACAATTTGTATTTTGTACAAGTTGAGGGTTTTGTCGTAATAGGTATTTAATTAGTTTTAAGAACACAAATCTATAGATAGTGTGTTAGATTGTTGTGATATCTCTATACTGCTATACATCAAACTAACCACAAAAGTAACAAAATGTGAGCACAACTAAAAGTTGATCTTGCATTAATTTGATGCATCTAAAGTTATTAATCAGGCACATGAATGATACACCTACCTTTAGTTATGACTAATTGCTTACTTGGTACCCTAGTGGCCCTGTCACATGCCTACAATTCAACTCCTATCTCGTGTGTACCAAACTTTTCTAAGCGTTTATACTTGTGAACTATATTTCACAATTACATACATATATATTCAATTCCACAATTTTCACTTGTTTACATAACATTTTCTTATGTTTTGTATTCGTTTAGAATCATACTTTAGTTCTCCTAATACTAGAGCCAAGTTGATGAAAACAACTGTCATAGTTAGATTCTAGTCAAGAAAATTATCATTAAACTATAACAATATATGTAAAGACTAAAACATATGTATACGTATCAGAAACTACATATCCTTCAATAAGTATGATAAAACTTTTATCCCCGCATGCCTCATTACATAATTGTATGTCTTTAACCTCGCAAGTGCTTGTATTCGGGGCGCCTGTAGCTTCTCGCTAGGGGTTATTTGTGCAACATAGTTTGGACTGCTGCATGCATCTAGCTAGTTCCTGAACTTGCAGTTGCTACATAACTAACCAAAAAATTAAGCGATATCTATAGTTCTACATGCACACCTACACATACAAAGCATGCACATATATAGTGCATACATATACAAACACTATTGAAAGTATCTTATTATATACAATGTCTGATTGTTGAATATTTCCGTTTCCCACAAACCTAAATACATTCAATAAGAATATCATGACTCATGAGCACTTATAATATGCAAGTACATATATAGATGCATTCATGATACATACATATATGTGTATTATAGATTATAAATGGGAAGCATATATGTTACTAGGACTTAAAGTTAAGGATCTTATTAAGGCAGAATGTTTTTCAGCCACTTAATTAGAGTTACAGTTGAATAGAATAACCAAATAGAGAAACAAAGATTGGAGCTCAAAGAATAAAATAACAAAAACTAAGCCATAGAGAGGTCTTTAGTTTACTTGTTGTTCTATGGTCCCTTCGAGTTGGCTTGCGGATTCATCCAGCAGCCATCTTTCAAGTAATGTCATTGGGGGATTGTTCAAGCTATGTTGTTTCTGAAGCTTTCTTTCATGCAAGATATGTGAAGCCTTCTCATCGTTGGCGTACCCACCCTTTTGGTAGTAATCACCACTCATCATCTTGTCCCAGCATCCGTTATCAAATGAAAGAACAGACTCAAATTCAAAGTCAACACTTTCTACGAGACTATTTAGGCACTCTTTTCCGGGAACTTGATCTGCAAGTTTCTTCGGTGAAGTTGACGATGAAGATGATCGCATCCACCCATCTAACAATCTTGAGATGTTTTGTGTGCTTGAAGCATAGATGTTGGTATGATGGTGAGGATTTTTTGTGCTTGTCACATTCTGATGGCTTTTATCTGAGGGCACCTTGGACACCAATAGAGGAGGGTATTTAGTTGAATCAGATGGCACGGTCATTTGTGAATCGAAGGCTGATTGCAACTTATTGATCTTTTTTTTCAAGTGGGTGTTCCAGTAATTCTTAATATCATTATCTGTTCTTTGTGGAAGATATGATGCTATGGCTGCCCATCTGCAAAGTATAATTTCCATGTTACGTATAGTAGTTTTATTAATTACTGGCACTATTCTTGAATTATAGGAACAAGAATATGGAGAAACACACAACAAAATCAAGATTGAGTCTAGATCTCCAGACTCCAGCCAACGTGCATTTAGTTTAGGATAATCGACAAATAACGAACTAAATAGACAAGAAATCTCAATAAAGATTTGATGTGTGAACTTACTTGTTACCCAATAAAGCTTGGAGATGAACGATCATTCCTTCTTCATGTGAAGTGAAGTTTCCCCTTTTGATACCGGGCCTTAAATAATTTGTCCATCTCAGTCTGCAACTCTTGCTGCATCTTAACAGACCTTATATATTGATTCAAGAAAAAAACTTTCAGTTCCGAGACTTACGCAAGGTTAATATTGATCAATAATGTAACCAAAACACATCAAAGAAAACCAATAATTATTCAGCAAGTTTAGAAGATTGTCCACTTAAGCTCATTCTTAAAGTAGGTTATTATGATATGTATGCATGGTAGAAAGTAAAAGACATGCATGTAGCAGTTGTAAGTTCTAACAAAAATATAACCATTGCTACATTCCCGCCATTCTCCAGTTACTAAGGAGGTGTACGTATGTATAGCTCCCGCCTCCCGGTATAAAGATAAAGTGAAGAACAACTAATAGAATAATCTATCGCATTTATTCATATATGACAATGTTAACGAAATATAGATTATTTTACATGATACATACATTTAAATGTTATTGGAGTTAACATGTTTTCCAGATCTTGTTAAAAGAATATTAACCTGCGTGCACGCAACTTCGAGCCCAGTTATGAAATTCCTAGATCTTGAAAGTAATCCTTGCTATACTAACAAAACCTTTCATAAGGTGATTGACATATTAGATGTTTAATTTTACGTTTGAGTTGTGAATCATATATAATCTGAATTTACCATTTCTGATAGATGTAGTTACATGTGCCGTGAAAGGATTTTATTATAAACTAGCTAGATAAATGTGCATGGACGATAGCGATCGAATACCTGCATGTCAAAGTTGCATGCTTTGAAGAAAGGAAAAAAGATGATATATTTACCAGTGTTTGTAGGCACTGATCTCCAGTTTCCAGGACCATGTTCTTGGATGTATGTGACCAAAATAATGTCTTCTTCAGGGGTCCATGGGCCTTTCTTGATGCCAACCTTATCACAGCATGGTGGCCTACCCATGGCTTTATTCCTAGCTAGCTTATATTACCCCCTCAAAAACACTCACTACTATTTTTGATGCAATGTATTTATACACCTAGAAATAAAAGCTGTTTTTATTTATATTTATTGTCCTACATCCCTATAAGTTTGAGGTATATACACTTTTGACCACATAAATGATCGAGTGGATGAGTTCACTTGCTCTCTACCAATGGGAATTGAAGGACGCAACACCAGATAGTAGTTAAACTAAATGTCCTAGCTACTATTGTGTGAGATGACCAACTCATATTTTATATACATATCCTTCTTAACAAGTATACAGCCATTTGACTATACTATACTTTCAAGTCATGCATAGTTCTAGTTTCCTAGCTTTTTGCAAACACAAGTATAGAAAAGAAAGTATTAGCTAAATGCAAACAAACCACCAAAGCTGAATAATCAGCTTTGTGCTTCTTCAACCAACCACCACAAGTCTCCTTTTGTTATTTGCATATAGTCGCTGTACTTTGTTAACTTTCTGTCAAAAATGCTGAAATGTGAGTTTCGCAGTCATTTTAATTTCCATCCGAAATAAAATTTTGCTAGTAAGTTTAATTTGACGACTCGGTATTATTTGTAGCTGTACTGGTTGTCTAAAGAATTGTTTCCACTTTTGAAAGAGCCTAGAAGGAAACATGAGACGATCGAGTGTTACATGGTTTATCAAGCAGGAAAATGTTTTGGTTGGGAATCTTAGACCTTATTTGATTGTAAGTTAATGTTGAGGGAGTCATAGTGATCACATCAAGTCTATGAAGGAGTAAAGAGAAATCTTTCTGATTTTTATTACGGAGTATATAAAAGGCAGTTGGTGCAATTATTCAATTCACAAGTCAATTGGGTGGCAAATTAAAAGTCAGAAAGAAGAGTTTAATATGTTGCCCATCTTTTTATTTCCTTTTAAAGGTCACATGCCACACCACCTCCATTATATTTCTCTATAACTTTATGATTTAAAGTATGTTTTCTGTTTAAAATGTATAATATTTATAAAAGATTTATAGTGTTTATTAACATATTGACACCTTATAAGAAAAAGAGCATTAACGGACGAATATGATACAGTCCTTTTAGTTAAATTCCATTTTGAAATTCGCAAGCTATCGAAGTGTTCCCATGTCAACTTGACAAGTGTTGTTTCTAGTGAAAACAAAATATATATTTCATTTCGACATGTAAATTTTTTTTATAGATAATTAGAAGTTCACACGTGCATAAATTATCATAATAACGAGGTGGGCGACAGCCCTCCACAACCGTTGTGGCGGGACGTTATCGCAGATCACTAGAAGTTTTTTTTTCTTTTCTTTTTTTTAAGTGTAAAGCAGGGCGGTGTTTGCATTTTGTATCTTGCAAGCCCGTTAGTGTTTGCATATAAGGTTTGTTTTTTGGAAACACTAACGGCCTTATGGCATTTTTTTTTTTTTTTATTTTCAGTTATATGGCATGGATTACATATGTATGATGACTTAAATAATCACATAATAAGTAGTTCACTTACACACATTCGCACCATGTAAGTTTTAGGAGTTGCGCAATTCAGTGAAGAAGAGGACACCGTCCCATTTAGTGCATCAGCGTAGTTTATATCACGTGGACCCATACCGGTTATGTGTTGAAACTTGCTTTGCTCAGCAACTGCAATAACAATACACTGATAAAGTTGAATACGAAAGGTATAGGTGCAAATAAAAACCAAAAAATAATACTACTTCGCTGAATGTGGCTACCAAATTTTATAAGAACTATCATATTTACTTGCCTTGATTCGTAGAACACTGGTCGCTAGTATTCCTATGTGTGCCAGTCAACCGTTCCTATGGTTTTCCCTTAGCAGCTGTAACAGCAACAAGTTGAGAAAAAGTATTTTATATTCAGCGACCTGCAAATAATAAAGATTTCATTTGATTAAAAACTTGGTCAGCCGTTGTTGTTCATAGGAATGTCATATTACCTAAAATAGGAATTGATTAACAGTATATTCCTTTTATGTGCAATTTTGCAATCTTATTATTGAGCATATTAGTATTAATGTCTTTTTTCTTTTTGGTTTAAAAAACTTACAGGAGGATAAAGAAGCTAAATCGCGGAAAAAGGTTGGATTTTTTTCCTCCACTTTATTTTGCTGCAAATGCCTTGATGCCCATTTCATCCACAAATAGTATTCAACTGTGCGCTTCATCCATTCTTTAGCATCAATGCGTATCACAAATGTTAATATAGTTATCAACTGATTCATTTATAATAAAGGCTAGCTAGTTAATTACCCCAAACAAAAGCAAATCATTTCTTAGTACGAACGCGGGGCTTCTGATGCCACTCGTAGTAGCCTACATAATCCTAAATTGTGTCAAGGGAAAAAGTTAAACTAAATAAAGCATGGTCAAACTCAATTGACAATTCCATTTTTAAGACTATGATCATCAGCTATAGTGAACATAATCTCAAAAAGAAAAAACTTTATTAAGAAAATAACTTATGTTCATTTCCGAATTTGGAAACAATCACCACCATCACCAATCACCAATTACCATTCCGAAATTTCTTTTTGACAGTTCAATACAGCAAGAAAACCCTTCATGCTTTAACTTTTTTCGCAAGAACCCATAAAGTTAGATAAAATTAGACAAATGAGTTGAAAAAATCAGTACCTGAAGTTGTTGAAGCAGACCATCAAAAGTAGTAGCAGCCCCCAACATATTTCCTTAATCACAACTTTTTAACAGAAATTTGCAATTTGTAGCATTCCTCAAGTCGAAGGATAAACTACTTAGAAATATAACTTGTTCTTTATGCCTGTGATCCTAGTGCTCCAACTTCTGCAGCTGGTATCACAAATGATTGTTGCAGCATAAATTGACCTTCAGCACCAAGTACCATCATGGATCTATTAGCAAGCCCAGAAGTTGTATGAGAAGGTCCAGGAGGTCCATGAGAAGATCCAATAGCTTGTGAAGAGCCATGTTGCCATATCTGGAACGAAGCATCTTTCGTGCTATCCCCCTTTACCAAAAATAATAATAATAATAATAATAATAATAATAATAATAATAATAATAATAATAATAATAATAATAATAATAATAATAATAATAATAATAATAATAATAATAATAATAATAATAATAATATAATAATTAATAATAATAATAATAATAATAATAATAATAAATAATTTAATAATTAATAATAATAATAATAATAATAATAATAATTTATAATAAATTAATAATAATATAATAAAAAATAATAATAAAATAATAATAATAAATAAAATTAATAATATAATAATAATAATATATAATAATAATAATAATAATAATAAAATAATAATAATAATATAATAATAATTAATATAATAATAGATAATAATAATATAAAATAATAATAATAATAATTAATAATAATAATATATAATAATAATATAATAATAATAATAATAATAATAATAATAATAATTAAAATATAATAATAATAATATAATAATATATAATAATAATAATAATAATATATAATAATATATAATATATAATAATAATAATAATAATATAATAATAATAATAAATAAATATAATAATTAATAATAATAATAATAATAATAAAATATATAATATAATAATAATAATAATAATAATAATAAATAATAATAATAATAATAATAATAATAATAATAATAATAATAATAATAATAATAATAATAATAATAATAATAATAATAATAATAATATTAATAATAATAATAATAATAAAAATAATAATAATAATAATAATAATATATAAAATAATAATATAATAATAATAATAATAATAATAAATAATAATAATAATAATAATAATAATAATAATTAATAATATATAATAATAATAATAATAAAATAATATAATAATAATAATAATAATAATAATAATAATAATTAATAATAAAATAATAATAATATAAATAATAATAATAATAATAATAATGAGTATAAATAATAATAATATAATAATAATAATATATAATAATAAATAATAAAAATAAATAATAATATAATAATATATAATAATAATAATAATTAATAATAATAATAATAATATAATAATAATAATAATAATTAATAATAATAATAGATATATTAATAATATAATAATAATAATAATAATAAAATAATATAATAATAAATAATAATAATAATAATATAATAATAATATAATAATAATAATAATAATAATAATAATAAATAATAATAATAATAATAATATAATAAAATAATAAATAATAATAATAATAATAATAATAATAATAATAATAATAATAATAATAATATTCAATATAATAATAAATTAATAATAAATAATAATAATAATAATAATATGAAAATAATAATAAAATAATAATAATAATAATAATAATAATAATAATAAAATATAATACTAAATAATAATAATAATATAATTAATAATAATTAATTAATAATAAATAATAATAATAATAATATATAATAATAATAATAATAATAATAATAATAATAATAATAAAATAAATAATAATAATAATAATAATATTATATAAAATAATATAATAATAATAATAATAAATAATAATAATAATAATAATAATAATAATAATAACAAAATAATATAAATATAATAAATAATAATAATAATAATTAATAATAAATAATATAATATAATAAATAATAATAATATATAATAATAAATAATAATAATAATAATAATAATAATAATAATAATAATAATAATAATAATAAATAATAATAATAAAATATAAATAATAATAATAATAATAATAATATAATAATAATAATATATATAATAATAATAATAATAATATAATAATAAATATAAAATAATATAATAATAATATAATATAATAATAATAATAATAATTAATAATATAATATAATAATAATAATATAATAATAATAATAATAATAATAATATAATAATAATAATTAATAATAATAATAATAAAATAATATAATAATAATATAATTAATAAATAATATAATAATAATAATAATAATAATATAATTAATAATAAAAAAAAAAAAAAAAAAAAAAAGGTCAAATAAATGCGTAGGTAAAACGGCAACGGTTCAAATGGGGTTTTGGGTTGAAATTGGTTCAAAGTCATTTAATTTATAGAATCCAGATATTAATGTAATAACATTGTTTGTTTTTAAAAAATAAATTACTCGTAATAAGTAATAACTAATGCACAATGTATGTTAAGAATGAAATGGCCTACAAATGATTCAAGACTCACGGGTAGATGATTATGAAACAATGTAAAAAATGGTGTCGCAGGTATATATGGATCTCCATAAAAAAAAAGCCAGGCACCACCACGTAAAATCCATATGCTGCAAATACGTCTACAATTAGTCTTCAAATTTTACACAATAAAGCTGTTAGTTGTCGTAGGGCAAGCTAGCATAAACGCCCAATTTTACCTCCAAGTTTTCTGTTTTATCACTTAATGGAAAATCAAATATCTACTGGTTATTATATGTACAGTTTTCATGTTCTATTGATTCTGTCCAGTATTATAGTAGCAGTTTGCATACATCTCCCAATGTGAATACAGATTGTTAAGGACATGTATATAAACCCTCTTCGGTGGGCCATTCTTTCCACATCCAGTCTTGAGGTCCCTGCATACCCTGTAACACAGGAAGGTTAAATAACAAAATCCCAAAGAAGTGCCCGTAAACAAAATCCCAATGTTCACATTACCTGCTGGTAGCATGCAGAATCATTCACAGCGCCACCAGCCAACGGCAAGTGTGCATAACCATAGCTTTGTAATACAGAAAAACCAAAAAATGATAAGACAAAGCTGAAACAGCAAAATAATAAAGCTTATAAAAAATTCTCATGTGTTTGGTTATAAGACTCTGTCTGGTAAGAGTTTGATGAATATAAAAATTGAAGCAGAAATATGCCCTGGTGTATATTAATACCTTTATATTCACCTGGAGCACCAGCATATTGATACTACAACAAAAGCAAGCAAATAATTGAGGCTCATTATTTCTAGTCTTATCCAACATTAATGCAGGCGAGGATAACTATTCTTAAACTATAAGCAAACACTTATAAATCAAAAGCTTTTTGTTACAGCACATTTCTCATGTGGCCGTTATATTCAGACCAGAGCGTTAGGCCAGAAAAATGAGAACTCTAAATTAACCGCATCTATTGAAAAACCATCAAAAAGACACCATTCCCACGGCTTATGTATTATAGGGTGATGTATAATAGGGATTCATGAGGCTCAGATTTTTAAACAATCGAATAAAGAGGATCGGTCCAACATGGCAGCAAACTTTAAAAGTTGCCCCGCCAAGATATGCAGAATCTTAACTTTGGTCAAATCCACTCGAACATATTCAAATTGTATCATCACAGCCTTTTCATTACCCTATGATACATTAGTCGTGCAACGGATCTCTGCACTCATAAAAATTGATTCAAACAGGCATACACACTCTTACAAATACACGTAGCAGGCCAAAAGTGCACCTCTTTTTTGTTACGTCTGTTATCAGTGGAAAACACCAAGCAATAAGCAAACTTTAATGTTTTTAAACCAAAACCAAATCATATCAACAATATCTTATAAATCATAAGCTTTTTCTTACAGCACATCTTTAAAAGTTGCCCTGCCAAGATGGCTGCAAACTCTGCCAAGATCTGGACAATCTCAACTTTAGTCGAATCCACTCGAACACATTCAAATTGTATCATCACAACCTTTTCGTTACCTTATTATACATAGCAGTTGAGAAAGTAATAAACAAACTTTAGTGTTTCTAAACTGAAACCAAATCATGCGAAAAAATGAATTGACTAAACCGAAAGTAAATGATACCAAAAAAATTATTCGACCCATGTTATAAATCATAAGCTTTTTCTTACAGCATATTTTTCACCCAAAGATACGGGTTAACATATTTCCTATTTTTAACCAGCAAAAATACTAACAGATACATCATTACCATTATCCAAAAAGGGATGCTTGTTGCCCATTTGCCTTCCACCTCTATGTAAATCCAATGTTGATTATCTCAACAAAAAATAAATAAATAAATAAATAAATAAAATAAATAAAAAAAAAATAAATAAATAAATAATAATAATAATAATAATAATAATAATAATAATAATAATAATAATAATAATAATAATAATAACACATTTTAAAAAATAGTACCTTTTTTTTTTTACTTTTTCTGCTTCATATTATGAAAAAAAAAAAAAAAAAAAAAAAAAAAAAAAAAAAAAAAAAAAAAAAAAAAAAAAAAAAAAAAAAAAAAAAAAAANATAGGTCAGTTATGTGCCATGAGTTCACTGGTTAAAGACTTTTAAGTTCGTGAACCTTTTAATTTGTTTTCATATATGATATACAAAAAGAATGATTCTTATCATCATTTAGTTATCTAAAAACTTTAATTTGGTGACCAGGCCACTTTTTAGGAGTCGCAGCATCATGGTTGGTTCAAGTTGGTATTGAATGTTACCGTTGTGTTCGTGACATCGTAAAATCTAAAAATGAAGGGGAAGATGTTGATGTTGTTGTTGACAAAGGGGAACGAGCCAAAATTCTTGGTAAAAGGGTTTGTAATGTTACGGTTAGATATGGTGTGTCACTAGTTTTTGCCTCCGTAGGAGCCGGGATCGGTGCAACCCTCTTCCGCCCAACTACTGGTCAATCAATTGGTAAGCACCATACGACTTGTCATTCATTTGTTAGTATTTTTATAATTTGGAACTTGCAATACATTTTATTTCAAACAAAACAACATCTAGCTGTTTACTTATTACAACTTTAAACATTGGAACCACATTAAAATTTAAAAGCTCAAAACAATATAATATGTAGTTCATTTATGTTTAACCATTGAGTGTGTGATTCTGATGATTCAGTATCATGTAATATTTTTCCAAAACATACATAAAAATACACCCTTAAGATTTGTTATTCTTGACATCTTTGCGTTGTTTTGTAGGATGTCAGCTTGGTGAGATGGCTGGGCCTATCATCATGTCACTGTGTTTAGCTAATGTCCCTTATTTTGAACTTTAGAGCGTTTAGTTTGGATTGTTTTTCTACAGTTGAAGATTTTCATTTCTAAGGTTGACGAATTGTTTATAACAAAGGTTGGTACCTGTAAGTTGCAACACATTGCTGGTGAACAACAGGAAGATGCTTCAGTCGTAAAATTTGTGAGCCTCATAATGAACACCAATTGTTATAGTATTTTTTTTTTTTTCTTTTTTTCCTTGAAGATGCGATCTTCAAAATAAGACAGCAGTTTAATTTAATTAGTTATCAAACAATATCTTGCGCAGTGTTTTTGATATTAGCAAATCAAATTGAGGGATGGTACACTAATTCTTACGAAACAACCATAGATTTTGAGTAGCAAACTCGTACAGCTCAGTCAAGGAATGACTAAGATGGTTAATAACTTTGGAACTTTGTCTATAAATGAATGACTAAGATCGTTACAGTGAATGTTAACGTTCAAACGCATTTTGTGTGACCATGCCTAGTCCTTGTAATCGTCGCACCAAAAAAGATTTTATAAGGCCGCTTGCAAAACCTCTCATAGATTTGGTCAGCAAAAGCTTAACCCACTCCTTTGGATGACGAGACTGCAAAATTTACCTTGAATACCCAGATGCGCCATCTTTTTCTAAAAGGACCGATAAATTATTACAGTTGACTACTTCCTTTGCAATTGACAGCTTTAGTTAAAGAATTTGTTTTACATTCTAGGCTAATGTATATTAATGTTCAAATTAACCTTACAAACTTTCAGGTTTTCCTGTGTATTTAATACAATAACCAATATAATAGGTCAAGGGTGAAGATAACACTTAATTGTAAAGACATCAACATAATTTCATAGGATAATTAAGAATGTAGCAAAAGCACAAACTCAAGCATCATCATTCTTGGTCATACAGTTCATTCAAAATGGCAAGTATCAATATTAATAAAAGACGACCAATCCTATCAAAGTAAGACATAATTTCTATCATCTTGCAGCATCATCTCATCTGATGATACAAACAAAAAAGATACCAACAGGACACGCTAGTATCTATCAAGTGATATAGCTTCAATTAACTATGCCTTTGGTTTCTTCTCCTTTTTTTCTTTAACGGGAAAGGGCAAGAAAGTCTTGCCACCCATATAGGGTTGTAAGACTTCTGGTATGTTAACACCTTCTGCTGTTTGGTAGGTCTCAAGGATGCAGCATAGAGTCCTCTCAGTTGCTGTAAGGGTAGAGTTTAAGAGATGGCAGTATTGCTTGATCTGATCATTGCCCTGTCACATGCAAAATTACAACTCAGAATTAACAAGCAGATATTGTTGAAAATGTGTTAAGTTGAGTTTGCGAATTTGACCCACTTATGAATGGGTTGATTTTGAGATTTTGTTCTCGCCAATGAGTCAAGAGTGAAAATTACTGTAGCTTTGAAGAAGTTAAATGGGTCAATTCTGGTCTTATTTTATTTCTAACGGCAAAAAAAGTAGCTTCAAAAGGATAGGTGAAAGAGTTCAACGGTTTTAAGAGGTTAAAAACCTCCTAAAATCAATTTAACTTGTTACTGACATAAAAGAATTACAACCTATATGATTTCGCAATCACACTTGACAAACTAATTATTTTGCGAATACTACGAAAAACAGCACCTGCAATTAGACATAGTTTAACAGGTGTTCACTCAGATATCCAAAATGCTGCTTTATAATGATAAACCCAAAAACAGTTACCTAAATCAATACTAACCATGTCATGCAATAGGCCACGAGTAATTTAAAATTGAAAACTTTGCAAAAATGTCCAAAAAGGGAGCACGCATCAGTTGTTGCACATTTTAGATCATTCAAGTCTCGGGGAAAAATGAATCATGTAATATGTTGAGGTTCTTCAGTTTTTTAATAGAAAAATAGGATCTGCAACTAGTTTTCCGTTTCCCCTTTTTTTCATGTTTTAACTATTAAACTATAGATTTACTTGAGTCATGAACTTTATTCCTAATTTTAGGTCCTCCTAGCTAATTCATAGGACCTTTATGTTGTATGATATCATAGTTAAAACTTAAAAGCAAACGAACCTTCTTTTGTCCAAAACGGATTTCCAACTTTCTTGACTGGTAATCGGTGCAGTTTGAGCATGAGACGAGTTCTCTGTAAGTGGCTGATGCAGGAAACCACGCTTCCAAATCATATTTCTTTGCTGCAGCATCATTTAATGCACCGGAGACTATAGCCACTACTTGATATGGCAACTTCAGCTGTAGTAACAAAAATTAAAGAAAGTGTTACTACAATTGTAACAGAAAAAACTACACTTATCAATACTAATATTGGTTTTACTGAGTTGTGGATGTTAACCCAATAAAGTTATATACATCAGATAATAAACCAACCCGGATAAAAACTAGTTACTATGAGCACAGACGAAAACTAATCACTTTGGTGTATCAATCACTCAATTGGTTATGGCTCTCAAAGTAATACACTTGAGAAAGCTAAATACACCTAATACTGTTCCAGATATCTCATAATGTGATCCACACTTGCACAAAGATATATGCTTATTACTGATGCTGTTAAAAACTTAAAAATCCTACTTTGTTATAGGCAATTAGGTAGGCAAACATCGAGGTCTATTTCCTTGCAAGAAATAAATATCAACTAAAAAATGAAATCAACAAGGTGAAAAGTATACTTACCTTCTGATAAAATTCTTCAGAGTTTGTGATCATTTCCTCGATTGACTTCCAAGAGTCATCATCATTGGGGCTTGTGATAACAAATTGTTCAACCTTTTCAAACTGATGAACACGGAATATTCCAAGAGTGTCTCGGCCATGTGAACCAGCCTCTTTACGGAAGCACGATGAATATCCAGCATATCTGACAAATGTTTCAGTTTATTATACAACCAAAAGAAAATATTTATGTACCAGAAGTGGCAAACTGGTAATTAATGTTTAGTTAAAATATCAAATGGGTCATGTTTAGTTGACCTGTAACACTTATTGTCCTAATGAAACAAAATTTACATAATTAATGTGTCAAATACTCAAAAAAATGATAACACAAAAAAGTATTAAAAGGTCTTAGGTACTAACAATACACTATATGGAAACTTTTGACCCACTCTTTTTAGCTAAATTTTCTACATTAACCGTTTAAGATTAAAATATATAAATTCAACCAGATTATATTATAAATAGGTCACAACTGCCACCTCTAGCATCTAACTATAATTATAATGTTGAAGTGTTAAACAGTTAAACTATTATTTTGCAAAGGATATAGGTGTTTACTTTATTGGTAGATCTTTGGGATGAATCCAATCATCTATGTGATAAGAACAGAGAGGCTGTTCAGCAGTAGCAATCAGATACTTATCATCTCCCTCTCCAGTTACCTATCAAAGAGAAAAATCACATACTCATTAACACAGCTGCGATATTGCAAATGGTATTATTGACTAATGCATAAAGCAATGAGTAAAGTTTAGTGAAAAAAGATATTTTTCTGTAACAGCAGAGAACAAACCGCACAGAGTAATCATGAATAAACAGTCTAAAAGAATATTAGCATTTATATGTGTCATCAAAAGCTTGCAAGATCTTCAGTTATAAGTAAGATCACCTAAATACGCATGCAACTATGCAAGCAAGCAAGCAAGTAGGCAAATCACTCAATGTTACCTTGTAAAGTTCTTCGTCAAATTGTGCTAATTGGGCACATTTTGCCATAATATCTTTCCTCATGAAGAATGGAGTCTGCAATGCTGTGTAACCCTTTTTTTCCAGAAAATCAAGACCAAAATTTATAAGCGCTTGGTTTAATCGCACACCAACTCCTTTTAGATAATATCCTCTACCACCAGCTACATTAGCACCTGAATATACAAAAAAAAGATCATCAGCAACTCAGTTAAGTAAAACTTAAAAACTCATAAGTATAACAAATAAAGTTCGTATAAACAATATGTTACCAGGTAAATTTTTTTCCCATGATCAAAATCATATATTGGGTGAATTTTTTTTAATATAATATATATGCATCTTAAAAAATACTCAATCGAATTAGAAAAGTATAATACCTTTTTTAAGATCTGCAATTTCAAGAAGTTCCACAAGATCAACATGATTTTTTAGTTTTGGCTCTACTCTTTTCTCCCCCCATGTCCGCACAACAGCATTGTTTTCCTAAATTAATCAAGGCAAGGATGATAATGTTAAACAACTACCATGAACAAAATGCATAATGAATAGAAGATTATCATTCTTATGATCTAGACATGCAATTTACAGAAATAAATAAATAATAATCATGTCCACCTCATCCTTGCTAACAGGAACTGAATCGTGAACCAGGTTCCCGACTTTCTCCAATTTTTCAAATAATGCTGCTTTGGCTTCCTGAACCTCTGCATCCTTCGCTGCGATTGAATCCTTGTTTCTATCTGCATCTTGCATCTTGGCACTAGCATCTCCTCCAGACTTCATAAGAAACAAGTTCAAAATTTATTTACACTTGCACATGTTGTATATAATGGCAAAATGGGCACAACCGCGGCTTAGGTGGCTGCTTCAATATGAACATAATAACTTAAATGATATGATTAATAGGTTTTGTGTGAAAATATAGCTATAGAAACTTTAGACCCATTTGACCACTTTCCTTTCCAACTAATTTGTCTGACTTAACCCATTTACCCATATAAGATTAGAATATTAGATTAAACCCCAAATGCGCATTGATACGTAAATGGGTCAAAGCTGCCAAGTTGTTGTACTTTGCAATTCCAATTATGGCGTTAGATAGCGAGTAAAACTACCTATTTTTTATTTTTTTGTAGAGTAGTAATCTTTACATTATAATTTCATCAACCTATCAAAAACTTATAATTTATTTGCATCTGAATAGAGAGAAAAAACAGAGTTCAAATGTTGAAAGTATTTTTCACCATGGAATTAAATATGTTGGTTATATATCTTTAATGTCTTGGGTTTTAATACAAAAAATTTGAATCCAGTAGTCTAAAAGGATATGCTACCGATTTTTTTTAATACAATTAGTGACCTTATATCACGTATACCAGTAGTCAGACAAGACTTTCAATAAAACCACTGAACATATTAAAAGAACTTACAATCCTCAGTTTGGCTACTTCTTTGTTGAGCTTGTTGAAATATTTTCGCAACTGTTCCAGCTCAAATTGACCTGAAAATCAAAACATGAATAAAAAATTGTGATTGCGTATATACTATATATTGTTAATCCTGATCTTTCAGTCTTCTTTCTAAATTAAAGACAGCCTTCAATCAGGTAAGAGAATACTTACGTTGTCGCCACTCTCTATCGAGAAGAATAATTTCATCAACAATTTCAACAGGCTTAAACCGACGGCGTTGTGATTCGCGTATGATTTCAGGATTGTATCCTTTTTCCTCCCTAAACAGATTTATGTCCAACATGATTCTNTTCTAATCAAACGTAACTAAAACCTAAAAACTCGCTATAAGCCTATCACTACTGCAATATCAATCTTAGTAGTTAGTACAATAACAATTACATCAGAATATTAACAAAATCAAAGGACGCGTCTCTTCTGTAATTCACACATTATTACAAGCCTCAATTGACATAAAAACCAATAAGCCACACGCAAATACATTTCTACTACTCGAACTTAACTTTAGTTCTGTATAGATGTGCCTTATCAATCACAGTACAAAAAAAATTAAGTTATGGGTTATCGACTTTAGTGCAATAACATTAAAAAATATATTCGTACATTCTAATAGCTCGTATCTAACCTATAATCACCATACTTGGAACACCAATACAAAACATAGATAACCGATAAATCAGACGCAATTACATCTTTACCAGTATAATTTACTTAAGTTTGGCATCAATAGTATTACAGTAATATTATAATTAAAATAATGACATTAACAGCTAGCTTCTGATCTATAGTCTATAAGACACTGTACTTCACGCATGGAGAAAAACCACTAAGAGAGTGTTTGGGAGTGCGTTATGGAGTGGATTTTCTGATTATTTCGTTTTCGAAACGTGATTAATCAGTTTTAGATGTTTGGCAAACTAACATTGAAAATCGATTTTCTGCGTTTTTGGGTCTTCAAAACGCAGTTTTGAAACTGCAGGTCACTACCTACTGTTAGGAAACGTGATTTTAGTTTTGTAATAAAATTACTAGATTAACCTTTACCTCTTTGCTTGTGTACTTGAAGCTGGTGGCTTTGAAGATTATCTGGTGGCTATGGAAGTTTTGTGTAATGTGGGAGGGATGATTTCAAGACGCCCTAATAAAATAAAAGTAACTTACAAGGCCCAAGTAATTTTCAAATTGGGCTAACCTCATCATTTTGTTAATACTCGTCTCAATGATAACAATGTCCTTTTCGGAGTAATTTTTTTGTAAACGTGAATTATAAAGTTTTACTTTTTAGAAAATGACTATTTCCGTAAATATCATCTCACGCATTATAAAACAAAAATTCATAGTAAACTAAAATAGTTCAATGATAACAATGTCCTTTTCGGTAATTTTAACATTACATCACTAGATAATCTAATTTGCCAAACACATAAAAAACTGATTATCTGATTATTGCGATATCAAACAGCAAAATCAAATCCAAACACTATTTTTCAAAATCACGTTTTGTTACAGCTGATTATCAGATTATGCGTTTTCAAAACGAATAATCTATTTTGAATAAAGAATCCCAAACACCACCTAAATCACGTTACAACTATCACCAAGCCCAACTCTAAAACACAACTGGACTCTCAATAAAGTTAGAATCGAGTTAACCGAAAGTTACAACAGATTCTCCTACATAATTGCAAATTCACATCTCGAAACCGAAATCTATCCCCTCAATTTCACTCCTACATTCCCAGTTTCTAATCTACTCAAGTCAACAAACACATAGGCACACAAAAACACGCATCATTGCCTAAGTAGTTAACCAGATCACCCTAAACCATCAAAAATCCCGCAATTCTTAGTTAGATCGACTCAGCCAGTTAACAGATACGCGCACGAGCATTGCCTAAGTAACTAATCTCAACCTAATTAGATATCTTCAACCAGATCATCACCTTATATAACCGTAAAAACTTAACAAAACCCGCATATTTCATAACTGTATGAAACTAAACCTGCGAAAGTTACAGTTACTGATCGCAACAGATGTCATTACTCGTAAACCTATTTCAACAATCCTAATTTAAATCATACAAAATAATTATTGACTACTAAGCATAGATGCATTATTATTAACATAAAAGGGAGTAAATACATTGAAGTAATATTCAACTCTTAGGCGCGATATCCAAATAACCAACGCTTAATCTGTTTCGCTACATTATCTAAATCCACAATGCACAAAATGAAACATCAACCTAATCAAATATTATAACCAAAATTCACTTGATTTTTAATTTTTCGACAAACCAGCAATTGAGGTAAATAAAAACTAAATTCTTGTTAATATGTTTCACACTACATTTACTTTAAGCATCGACCTGAATTCACATCATTCATCGTTTATACACAAATTAACATCTAATAAGCACATATATACAAACACATAAGAATAAGTATGATACCTAACTTGATATATAACGACGGTGGTTGTCAATAACGACGACGAAGTTAGGGTTTATACATTTGGGATGATGAGGTGAGATTTGAAATCGGTTTATACATTTATTTGGGACTTTGGGAGTGTGTGTTGTTTACTCCGTTTTTTATTTATTACTGTAATTTTTTTATTTACTTACTTTTATACAGGGAGTAAGTTTTAGTAGGCAAATGTTATCTTGACAATTTTTTTTCTTTTTTTTTTTTTTTTATTTAGTTACAAAATAATAATAACAAGAGAATGAGAGGAGGATAATTCTTATTAAGAGATGATGTTACAAGTATCGAGTATTTATAAGGAAGATAAATACATGTAAATCCTAACGGGCCGGGTTGAGATAATGGTGAATATACATAAGCCCATTATAATATTTTACAACACTGATATTCACCGTTTGTCAAATGCTATAAAAACCTTATCAAGAAAAACCCAATGGGATAAAAAAAAACTTGATGAAGGGGAAAAGAGTGCAGTGAGCATAATGCTCCTCCTCAAATTAATGCATAGATATTTCAAGCATCCAATGCTAATCTTCTGAATGAGTTGCTCAAATACTTTTGTTGGCAACAACTTTGTAATGAAGTCCACCAAATTGTTGATGTTAAGAATAAGTCCTGCAAAGATGACAAAATATATGTGTAGTTTTCAACCCAATATCAATGCATTGGTTGGAAAATATATATAGTTAATATAACTATTACAAGATAAAGAAAAAAAAAAAAAAAAAAAAAAAAAAAAAAAAAAAAAAAACTCTCATGACACATATAAATTGCAAAATTTACATCAAAGTCTCAATTGCACTTATTTCTGGTATTCAAAGACCAATCATTTTCTTAGAGTCATGTGTAAAAGCAATTCATATAAAATACGTCTAATTGATTTAGATCCATATAAGGATTCATTAAGTTTGATCAAGGAGAGTTCTTGAGAACTTTATTATTTGCTTCAAAAATTTGAAGTTACTAGACATGCTTGAGGCATTACGGATCATTCATGGTATATGAGAGCTCTAATAAAACTCATTTAGAGCGAATTAAATACTTCAATATTGATTGTCTCGTAAAATATCAATAGATATTACATCCACCTCGAGACAATATGTCTTTTAATAATCAATTTTGTGTTTTTGTGAATTTATTTATTCTCATGTCTTAAAAGACATAACTTTAGAGCTCTTACTTTGCATTCGCACAAAGATTAATATATATCCAATGATTTTTACACATTCATGTGTATGGACTTCATGTCCCAATACTTATCGTATTTTTACAAGATTTCGTCTTTCCATATTGGCCAATCGTTTCCTTGAGCGCACTTTTGATTTATGATCCTCATTATGCATAATATCAAGCGCTATATTGTATGTAAACCTTTATTGACGTCGTTTATGTTTCGATTCCATATAACTTTAGACATGATATAATTTATTAAGATCTCATTAGCTATTTGAGGTTCTTTGGAACCTTCATGTCTAGTGTCTCTTTATGAGACTATCATGGGGTCTTTTATACCTCGAACAACCATCTTGTTTTCATGCTCCATATTTTTCTTCGAGGATTTTATTTGGAATCGATTTGTCTACCATGCTTGAGGCATGTCATAATAAAATAGTTTCCTTGAGGGACAACTTCTAGTTAGAGCATGAGTAGCTGAAATTTTGTTTTTAGCCAATGTTTATTTATGGCTATTAGACTATCCATTTTAATAATCAATTCATAAAAATTTCTTTCGAGGATCAATAGAATATGATAATTCATTCTGAATTTGTAGCTACTTCTCTCCTCCTGAAGGAATTATCCATCTTCTATATCCCATATATGTGCATTTAAGTGGAGTAATTTGCACACAGAAAAACTGAAATGGGAGATGTTTGGTTTATAACCAAAACCAATTATAAAGGGGAGGATTTATAATAACATATTGGCATGACGCTAATTTTGTTTGTTGTGTATATTATAATATAGCCCCATACAACAACAAAAAATTTCTCTCAATGTCATTTAAGATTAAGTAATTCATCGAATATTCATGATGAAATACTTATTCTGGAATGTTAGGCTCATTTTGAGCTATTAATCCTGCAAACTTGAGGTTGCAATTTGATGACCATTTAGACGATGCATCGATTTTAAACTCTAAATGGTTCATACAATGGATTTTTATGCCTACATATATCCATTTGTTTTCTTTCCAGAATATTGAGGAATTGAGTCCCCATTGATAGATTAATAATCAACTTCTTTTGAGAGATAATACCATTTATATTAAAGAATCTTATTCTTCTATAGTTTCGCATCATTATTGACTCGGATGGTGTAACCGGTCATGCCAAAAATATTATAAGTATAGCTCATAAACTTATGTTATGGCTATGATTAGCTTTTACTAATCTTTATATAATGCATGTCGAGGAAGATACAAAAGAATATAATGCATCCTTAATATTTAACTTCGTTCCTCATGACAATTTTATATTTCTTTTACGGAGCAAAATGTGCTAGCATAGACTCTTAAATCTATGAGTATAGTGTGTAATATCTTTGACACACTTGTATATTGCATACATCACATTGCATTTTTGCATAAATAACATTTTTGTTTGCTCCTTTCTTATTTTATTTTCGCCACTAGTAGTGGTTTGTCATTGTCATACTACCTCGACCATAGCATTTACCATGATAAATGTTCTTTAACCATTTATCGTTATATTATCACATTCACATGAGGCAATGAGGATCTCACACTGATCATTTTATCTCATTCACTTGAGGGAATGGACATCTCATGTTGATCATTTTATCACATTCGCTTGAAGGAATGGAGATCTTTATGTTGATCATTTCCTCGTTTTATCTTGCAACTTGAGGTTGCATGCTAGTTTCTTTGAATTAACAGGACAATACTTTCTATTCACCACGTCCATAATCACGATATCTACATGATCATCGTTATTCATTCACATTTAGTTGAGTGAATGCAACAAATTTAGTGAACAGGTTTATCGTGTTTGTTTACATTGCTTTGTTGAGAAAAAAAAAAACTTATATCAAAGCATCGTTCTCGATATATGAACATATTCGAGGCATTAACTATCTCATCGCATTTTTTCTTTTCATCATTCAGATGTACTACTTAATATTGCGGAAAATGTGCTCGCATTTGCAAGAATCTCTTGCTTATGATGGTCAAATCTTTCTTTTATATTTTGACGTACATTAACGGGTCTTTCACCGTTATATATTTTCCTTTTAATTCAGATCTAACACTGAAATTGTGAGACAAAACTCGCTTTTTTTATTTTATTTTTTTATTTTTTTTAATGCAGCTTGCGGTGCATACAATCATAGCGAGATTTTTGGGAATATTACTTGCTTTTATGAGGTAATGTATCATTGAGATCATGACATAATTTAACGAATCTTTCATCGTTAAGTATTCCCTTTTAAGGTCCTCACGAAGAAGACGAGGTTCTCCTAAAAAAAATTACAGTTGAAATAGATCGTAACATCAAAAGTCCACACAAATATTAGGAACAAAAAAATTTGATGTTTGAGAACTTCAAATCGGACATGTGAACAAAATCAATATTTCTAACATTTCATTTAACTTATTGAAAAAACATATGTGGAAAGCAATCAGTGAAGTAATAATGTTACACAGACAATTAAAGAGCATCTATTATAATGTGTAATATCATATTAATCGATACAAGCATAGAGAATGCAAGACTCAAGAATGATATGACAAAATAGATATGTGCCTTCACATATAAGTTGTCTAATTTATACAACCAAATTACAAGTTAAATTCATGTTAATCAGTTACAAGTTAAATTCATGTTAATCATTTGCAACAAATGAATAACATTCAATATTTATCGTTTATCATACAAAAAAACTCCACATTAACAACATTCAATATCTATCGTTCACCGAATCACAAATAATTGTTTTATAAGGGACCTCTAAGTTTACGTTATCCTCTAAGAGTCCAAAGGGGCTTTAATAAAATGATAATCAGGTACAACACAATATGATAATGCACAACATCCCACAATTAGGGGTGTTCATGGGTCGGGTAATATCCACAATAACCGAAAACCGAAACCGAACCGAACCGAAAAAAACCAAACCGAACTCGTAACCGAACCGAATTGGTCAAAACCGAACCGAACCGAACTAAATATTCGGTTATCGGTTTGGATATGGGTTTTGCAATGAAAACCGAAAATATATAAATATATATATTTTTTATGGATTTATATAAAAAAAATCACTAAAAGTCTTTTTTAGTATAAATATAACATTATTTAAACTTGAAAAAAAATTTGTGTCTAAAATATATATAATTAAATGAAAAAATAATTAAAATTATGTAATTCGGTTATTCGGTTTGGTTTTCGGTTATAGTGGTTCGGTTTTCGGTTATTCGGTTCGGTTGAATCAAATTTTAATTCGGTTCGGTTCGGTTTTCGGTTTGACCCAGAAAAAAAATTAACCGAACAAACCGAACCGAATAAACCGAATAACCCGATAACCGAACCGATGAACAACCCTACCCACAATATTCAAAGTAAATTGATAAAAATCAAAGGTCAACTTATATCCAATACATGTCAATCGATCAATATATACATATATCATATAGTTCGTGAAACTACATTTGGTCACTCTCATATAAATATTAACCTTGATCTTATAATCAAATTAATAATGGCAAAGTAGAACTAGATAGGAATAAAAATCAATACGCATAATAGATATTTGAATTTGTAGTATCCCTACACGTGCTCACGATGTGAAAGACTAAAAACATTCTGATACATGTATATACATGACTTATATATATGTTTGGATAACTTTAGCTCATATGTGCCAAACAAATAAAATAAAAAGGCAATAAAATCTGGAGTAGTTTTTATCGTTCTTTTCTACTTCTAGTAATCTAGGCAAGGAATATCACAATTAATTAATACATATTGAGGTCTAGAAACATAAAAATCAATTTGGAACAAAACAGATAACCGAGAATATAGATGATTTCATAAATCAAGCATACGTAATATGATTAAAACATATAGGCCGGTATGTGGTGATTGAGTTATGCCAAATTCATAGCCAATCCTAATAAGCTATAGGCAATAAGAATATGATCAACTACAATTTCGCTGTGAATTAATTGATAAAACTACATTTAATCATTCATGACAATAGAACTTGTGGTTCTGTAAAAATATATAACAATTAACACGAGATAATCTTATTTGATTCTTTTGAGGGAATCATAATAAAACTTGAGCTTACTGCATTTTTATGATGTTCATCAGATTCATTAAAAGAGATACAATAACTTGATGTTATTGTATTTTTAATTTATTCATTGTAATAAAACTTTAGATTTTATTATGAATAAATATAATCATAACATGAGGTTATGATATCTTTTATTTAATAAAACAAAACCCCTATTGGGAATTTTCCATTTCAAAAAAATCAATTCATTCCTTTTTTAGTAATAATCTTTTTATTCTGATTTTTTTAAAAGTATTTTAATTATTAAAAACCTTAAATATTTCTATATTTGACAAAAAAATTGTAAAAAATTCGTTTTTATACTCAAATATTAAAAAGGTAAAAAATACGCATGGGTTGCAGTGTTATTTTTTGATAATTTCAGGTCAAAAGTATAAAATTGTTTAAAAACCGGAGGTCCCATACTCCCATTACAAACACACCCACAAATCTATCCACACAATACCAGGGAAAAACACACACATTAACCTAATAACCTTATTCAATCCTTTTGTTGATTGATTGATTGATCAACCTTTTCTTCAATTCAAATACGCATCTTAACGAGCCGTATGGCACCTTCAATAACCCCATATGAATCCTCAATTGCTTTATCAATCAAATCCCTTTTAGTTAAACAAGGTAAATTATCTGATGCTTTATCTTTTGCATATCTCTATTCCAAATTTAGTAATAAAACTGAACCTGGCTCTGTTAAAAACAAGTGGGCCCTACTTTACTTACTTAAAACCATCTCTCGGGATACTGCCACAATATCCGATGGCCTCCCGGTTTTATTCCACCCCAAAATTAGCCAAAAAAGTAGTTAAATTAGTGAAAAGGATGAGAATGTGGGTAATGGGGGAGGGGGGAGGAGTGTTGCTTGTGGCGAAAGATAGTGAGAATTTATGAGATTTGGCGTATAGGGAGTATGGGGTTATTGTGAAGGTGGAGAATAATGTGACGGAGGAGGTTTTAGTGAGGATGTGTTGTATGCGTATCAAGGGATTGACGGGAGCTATGTGTTGTTTGATGAGAGTGTGGATGGGTATATATTTCCGGATTCTATTAAGGTAGGGAAGAGTGTGCGACTGATGGTGAGGAAATTGTGTGAGTTAGGTTGGTTGTTTAGGAAGGTTAAAGGGTATGTTGACGAAAGTGTTGAGAGGTTTTGTGATGAGGATGTTGGGACGGTTGGTCAAGCGTTTTGTGCAGCATTGCAAGATGAGTTGGGGGAGTATTATAAGTTGTTAGCGGTTTTGCAAGCGCAGGAAATGAATGTGATTCCCTTGGTGTCGGAGGGAGGGAGTGGTAAGAGTTTGAAAGGTGGAGCGATGGCTGGAGCGATTCATATGCATGCTCAACATGGGGATCCGCTTTTGCATGTATTTTATGAAACGGTTGCTTCTTAGGGTGTGTTCGCCTCTTTTTGAGATGGTTAGGAGTTGGGTTTTGGAAGGGGAGTTAGAAGATATCTTTTCGGAGTTTTTTGTTTTGGGGTAGTCAGTTAAAGCCGAGTCATTGTGGAGAGAAGGTTATAGGCTGCATTCTGCAATGCTTTGGTCTTTTAAATCTCTGTCACTTGCTAGACGTATACTAAGAACAGGTAAGTCCATTAAGTATGCTGTGAGGATCGTAGTTGGGCTGATGCAGCAACAGAAGTTGCAGCTGCGACTGGGACCACAACTAGGAGAGGGGGTCTTGGGTATGGTGAAACCGATGCACTTGAGTCATTAGTCACCAAAGCTGCTAGGAGAATAAATAAGCATTTAATGGATGTTGTTTACAATCGTTATAGGTTTAAGGAACATTGTCTTGCATTTAATGGATGTTGTTTACAGTCATTAGTCACCAAAGTTGCTAGGAGAATAGATAACCGTATTTGATAATTTACCTTCTTCAATCCTTTTATTCAATTCAATCCTTGATGGTTTTTGTTTTGATTTGTTGGTGTTCAGAAAGTTTTTAATAAGTTGTTTAAGAAAGTTTTTACATATTGTAGGACTTAACTGTTATTTATTTATTTTTTTTTAAAAAAAACCTCCAAACCAGTTTATATTGTATTACAATTACAATTAGAATCCTAATAGGACCTAAACTAGAACCTGCTTATAGCATTATATAAACTCAATTGATAGCATATGTTTTTTATTCCAATGAATTCATCATCACATATATCTGCATCTCATTCAATAAAACTCAAGAAATCAGGTTTTCTTTTTCATCTATGTAGAAACATATTTATATGTATTAAACATCTTATTCATCATGTTTTCTTTTACATCTTCGCTGAGGGAACCTTCAAACTTGAACTACCATTAAGAATTATTGTTTCTTTGATTTGGTAGTTGTTTTGTAAATTTAGGTTAGTTGTTTTTCAAGATTGTCAGTTTGATTAAGCAGAGACTGATAAGATTGAAGGCTATGAGTAAAGTTGATATTATAAACCAGCAAACACTTATGGCGAAAATATCAAATGGAAGTTATGCTTGAAAGCAACTCTATCTTTTTTACAACCTCTTTCAAGTTAAAGAGATCGCCGCACCTAAGCTCCATATATGGCATGGTCAAGGTTTTGTAGTACAAGTTGCCTTATGATGGCGATCTTTTAGTTTATAAAGTTTAGTTATCGTAATGGTTTCTGACCTTTACCAACAATTTTTATTGCTCTTTTGAGTATATGGATCTAAAGGCACCATTAAATGCGAAACACTAGCGGCAAAGGTTAGTTAAGTCATTAAATTCTTAAATCTTTTTAAATATTGGTACTTCATTGTTGTATTACTTTTTAAGATAAATTTGATATGCTATATTTTCAAGTATATGAGTTGATTTCTCCGTGTATAGATTTAAAGAACAATGTTATTAACAGACCTGTTAGTAAAAAAATGCCAAAGAAATACCAAGATGCAAATGAAATATTTATTTTGTTGATAAACATGCCAAGTATGATTGGCATAAGATGTTACACTTTAAACACACTTATGTGATTGACATTGTATCTATGCTTCTATACGATACGCGCATGCTCAGGTTGGGGTTGAGAACTTGGTACTGGTGGCAATGATCTGAAGCTTATAGGTGAAGAACCGCCAGGTTGTGGCTTAAGCCATGGACTTGAAGTACCCCCAACACACACAAAGCCGAAAGATGGATACATGTATATAGAACCATAGAGGGACCAAAAGAAGTTTTTGTTAGTTTAGGCACACTCTAGATAAATTAACACTAACAGAATAACTTGGGTTGCTTCGTTTTCACAGTGTTAATATGATTTTTAAGTTATAACAAGAATAATATTAAGGGTTTTAGGATACGTGTTCCCAAAGTGTTTATCTATGATTCTATATGGTGAGATTTTGTGGTTAAGTGAATTTATCGCGTTTTTAGTGGAAGAAATAGGGATGTTTGAAGTGTTTGATATGGAATTAGGGGGTGCATGGCAACCATCTTTAAATATTTCAATTGCTTAGACGAGTATTGGTTTGTTGCCGAGTGAAACCAAGGCCCACTGTGTGAGGTGGTAAGTAGATATTTTATTGGTATTTTGAAGTTTTGGACCAATTTTACAAAGATACTCATGGTTTAATGTTGTATTGATGAGTATATGTTATATTGCAATGTGAACAAACAAGCCTTTTTTTTTTCATCAGACATGATCAATGACTGAAAAATATGCCAAAATTGATACATGTCCAGTTCATGGGGGAGTGAGTCTCTTAACGATACAAACATGGTATGTATTATCTTGCATTTATTTGTGTTTAACCTTATAATTTTTTTAACCCCTTTTAGAATCTTGGTTTGTTCATATACTGTTAGGATGAATCTTGCTTTAAATATGCCGGTTAAAATAGATTCTATGTTTAAATAACAAAATATTTGATGTTGTGTGAGGTTTAATATAATTAGACCATGTTATTCTAACTAATATCTAAATTTCATATAATATGCAGGGATATAGTAGATCAACATGGTTAACCGTTAATGTATGGAGGTTGTGATTATGTGAAAAAAACGGCCTTTTAAAGAAACATGTGCCGAAAGATGAGATGTTTAATTCTAAAGCAATGCTTCCAGGAAGAAAACTTATGATTGATGAAGATGTTTCAGGCCTCCTTTTCTTTTCATCAAACTTTGTGCTGGACTTCGAGCATGTATGATGACGCAAGGGTTTGCATATTTGAATGTCTAGAATTTAGATACATCATGTAAAAATTCTTTTATTTGTCTATATAATCCTAATAAGGTTATGTTACTTTCCAAACTATTTTGAAAATGAATCATGATCAGTCTTTTTGAAGATAAATTGATAGCTATATCTTTGCTTGGACCTTATGTCAACACTCCAAATGACTATGACAATATGCTTGCTAATTTTGTTGCTACTCCACTTAAAGTTGATGTGAAGTGTTCTTATTTCAATTGTTGTACAATGCTTTTACTCATTATTGCTTTTTTTCTTCGTTATATGTGATAGAATAGGTTATCAATATATTTTCCTCGGTAAAAACCCATTACGCAAAAAAGAATAGGTTATGAGTTACTTTTTTATTTGTTTTGTGTATGATAGACCGGGTGATCAATAAAGTTCAACATATTAATTTGCCTCTTCAAATATATGTTTAAATAGTTATAACTGGTAAAAACCGTTGGAAATAATCAAATTTATAAGTTCACATCGAACAAACATATTTTAAATATAATTAATAATTATACACATAGTCTAAATCCCGTGTACTATTTAGGACACATTAAGTTGTTTATTCTTAAATTAATATTGTACATAACTAAAAAGTTTAGAAGAAACCCCGTGCGTGCACGGGTATTATAACTAGTTGATTCTTATGAAAGAATCATATTAGAACTCGTGGTTCTAATTATTATTTTTTTTTCAAGTAATAACAATAGATTTTTTTTTTCTTTTCCGTTCTTGTAAACTATAAGTGAATTTAAAAGATTAACAAGAAAATAAAACGCAATTCTCTTATGTAATCACAGTAGAACATTTATTGTTTTTGTAAATTACAATAGAGTTTAAGAGATCAAACAAGATATCACTTAATATAACTAGTAATAAACAAGTGATAATAGAAATTTTTAGTTCTTACGTCCCCATTTTAATAACTAGTAAGAATTAATGAGTAATATTTAACAATTCATATGCCAATGATACATGATTTAATCATGAACAGTTTATGCCTTTTATTATCTATTTATTTAAGTCTAATGAAACAAAGTATGTTTGAGTCTAATGAAATAAGTTACAAAATCATATACGTAAAGTATGTTATAAGGCTGTTTATACAATATTTACCTCTTGTTTTGACCCATGCAAACTTTAACGAGATAACGTATCGTAGTCTTCAAAGGACATCTCTCTACCTTGACATCATCTCTTTTTATAGAGACTTCGTGCTGATTACGTGTTACAAAATATAAAGAATAATAACAAGAGAATGAGAGGAGGATAATTCTTATTAAGAGATGATCTCAATGGTTACAAGTATCAAGTATTTATAAGGAAGATAAATACATGTAAACCCTAACGGGCCGGGTTCAGATAATTGTGAATATACATAAGCCCATTATGATATTTTACAAGTGAAAGTTTTTATTTGGTTACTTTTATAGATTTTAGTAGGTAAAAGTTTTAGTGAGTTTTATAGTCGTGCTTGCACTCATTTGTATTTCAACATCATTTTCTGCTGCTAAAGATTTTATAAATTTTAAATATTTTATTTTCAAAACATCGTCACCATCCTCAATGTCTGGACATGAAGAACACCATATGAAAAAGAAGCAAGTTATAGCCTCTTACCAAGTTTGATTACTTTCTTATTTATTCTATATATATACATAACTTTTTGGGGGCTCTTGAAAATTCATAGATGTTGGCGGGAATTTAGATATATAATCTCATTGTATACTTAGGCTCTAATAATGTTTTTGAACTTTGATTTTATATTTTTTTCAATATGCTTAAGTAGTCATATTCTATTGATAAATATTTTGCTGTTTGACGCACTAATTTGAGATTTGCACTTGTTCATAACGGCATTTGACATTTTTTTTATCGTATTATTTCATTTTCATGTCACAGATGACCAGTTTCCATATTTCAGGTACAGTAAAGTGATTCTACGAATCTACGGTGGTTGTTTGCTCTTCTTCATGGATTTATCCAGCTCTATAGGATAAACGAATACCTAGTATAAGGTCTTTAAATAAAAGAATGATAATAGTGTTTGGTGATAATGATATAACTAGTTTACATATGCCTGAAGAAGCAAAGGTATAACAAGAGTTTTCCAGTACATATCTCGACCCAATTTACTAACAATAATGTTTTTATTTTTGCTTGTGTTTGTGCACAGGTCTGCTCCCCATCGAGAGTTATATGATACACTTGTAGCTGACATTATACATCTAGGGTGTTTTATGACTTTCCAGCATCCAACTATCATTTCAAGAATGTAAATAAAATAGGATGAACATCTCTCCTTTATAAATAGACATAAGCTTGTTTAAATATACAGGCATTTAGCATTTCGAGTTACAATAAAAATATGTATTCACATACTACTGTGATTATTAGAGCCCATATTTCTTTAAAAGGGGTGTTTAGGATGCTTTCCCATTTTTTAAATTCAAACTATCTGAAATTACTACAAAAAAATATTCGAGCCTAGTTGCACATCACATGTAGTCATTGCTTTTGTATCCATGTTAGGTGTGTTGCTACAACATCTTTTGTTCTAACCTCTACATAAAGATTTTTTGCACACAATTTGCACCACACATATAACAAAACACATATAGCATAAAAAATAGAAGCAAAAAACCCGCCGCAACGCACGGGCTGCCATACTTGTTGAATATTGATTTACAACAAAGAAGCGTACAGAGGAAGATTGGTTGAAACCTTCTTTGACTACACATCAGTCATCTTGCACGCGGAATTTTGATTTTTGGAAAGGTTCTACATATCTCGAAACTTAAGGAGGAGGAGCGTACCATAAGGAAACGCTCTATAATGGAGGAGCGTATATTTGAAGAAAATGCTCTAAAATGATAAATGGTTTTTAATGCTTTACAAAAATAAGAAGCGTGTGAGAGTTATAGAGTTTAGTTGACCTTTTTGACTTTTTCTTTGGTTCCTACTCTTTTGATACTAGACGAGTACCCGTGCATACCAACATGATTTTATAGCGACAGGTCGTTTAGTGATAAAAAAAGTTTATGGATTATAAACGAAAAATAATAAAAGTTTGAAAATTTGTGGATTAAACATAATGTTTTGAAGCCCGGTTCGACCCGGGTGGTTCAACCGGTTGAACCGTTTTGGTCGAAAAACGGGTCGTTTTAAACAAGGTCAACCCGACGGGTTAGGTCGAAAACGGGTAAAATTAAACCAGGTCACCCCGCCGGGTTTGAAGCATCCCGGTCAACCCGGTTTTCGATGTGTATTAATAGTTTCTTTTAAAATATATCTTTTCAATATTTCCTTTTTTAGTTTCAACTTTTTACTTTTTGGTTTTTCCTTTATATATATAGTATAGCAGGGTACCCGCGCGTTGCGGCGGCGGGCACCCTGTGACGATTAACCGGAGAAATAGATCTCTATGAGACCTGATTCACAAGTTTGTATCGGTTTCAACGGGTCCTCTCTGGTTCTTTTTCGGATGGCTTTTATTGGTTAGCCGAACCGGTGGCGACACCGGTTTTCGGTTGAACCCGTTGGCCTGTCCGATTTTCACATATGCACCATCAACTTGTTAGCTTGTATGAAACTTGTGTATTTTATTAATTTGTATAATGTGTATAATAACATGTACTTTTTAATTTTGGGCGTTTTAAAAATAACATTAATTCGTGTATTTAATTACTTTATATTTTTAATTATGTTGTAGCTTGTTTAAATTACACATTGTGACAATTTTATTGTACTTTTTAGTAAGAGGTGTTTTAATTGGTTGTTTTTTATTTGGTAGATATTTTTTTAATTGGTTGTACAATGTGAATAAATTATTGTACTTTTAAGTAATGATGTGTTTTAATAAGAGTATTAACTACACTATACGTTTCTCTCACCTTTGACTTTCAACATTTCACTTTTCAATGTTTGACCGTTTTTTCTTTTATATGTAGTATAGATGCGTATTGTACATTGAAGCAATAAAAGGAAAGACATTGTTGATACAAATATCGCCTAAAAACGTTATTTATATTTTACGATCTTTGCTAAGTTTTGTTAACGACAAAGTGTAAACTTTAGTTTTTAGTAAAACATAATTATAGTTTAAGTCTTGCATAACTAGACTTCATTTGCTACATTTACATTTCATATTAGACATAACACTTTCATATTTCTTAATAAAGAAAGTGTTACATCACATCATGTGCATTTATGGAAAGATTGTGTGTTTGACTTTCCATAAGACCTCTTACACATTTTGGAAGGATTCCAAGTTTATTCAATGTGTGTTTGACTAGAAATAACTTGATGTGACATTGCTAGATATGGAAAGATTTCTTGTAAGCTTTGACTGTCAGACCTGGCGGAACCCTGGGGGTATACGGGCGGAACCCGTTCTTTGGTTCCGCCGTATTCGCCAGGCTGTTGATTTGTTTGGGTATAAATACCAAACCACTTGCAAGAAATCATCTATCACTTCTCATTACATTTTACACATACATCATTCATCTAACCTATTAACATTTTCATTTGTGTGAAGCTCTCTTATAGAAAAGAAGTTCACAAGTTCATATCAAAGTTACAAGCATTCAACTCAACGTTGCAAGACTTATTAGCTTAGCATTGTATAGACTTTATGTAGTTTATACTTCATTTGATTGTGTATATTCAGTTGTGATCGGTTAGTATTTTAGGCCTTAAAATACATTGTGTGACGGGAGTGGTTGTACCCTTATAAAAGAACTCGATATCTAGCTTTGTGTCGGTAATCTCGTGTAAGCGACGTGTAAGGTTTTCTCCGCCGGTGAAAGGAGCTTGTTGAGTAGTGAAAGAAACTCTCGAGTTGGATACTCGGGGTGTGGAGTAGGGCAAGGAAAAATAGTCCTTGTAGCCGAACCACGATAAACACTTGTGTTGTGGTTTGATCGTTTCTTTCTTTATCTTTACATATTACATATTGTCTTTAGTATAGATCTTTGATTACACGGAAAGTTTCAAAAGATAATTAAGCAAAAACCGGTAAACTATTCAACCCCCCCCCCCTTCTAGTTTTCCACAATTGGCATCAAGAGCTACGTTACTCAAGCTTTTAAAATATATTGTGTTTTAAAACTTGAAACGATCCATGGATTTTGAAAATTACAAAGAAGGGCAATCTATGCAAAGACGACCACTTTTTGAAGCAAACGGTTTTATATATTGGAAAAACCGATTTGAAACTTACGTGAAATCTAAAGATATAGATCTATGGTATATAATCATTGATGGTGATAATATACCCACTTTTAAAGATACTTCAAATAGTAAAGATGAGGATAGCTCAATTACTAAACATAATGAAGACCAAAGAAATTGATTCTCTAAAAATAATGAAGTAAAAATGATGCTTTACAATGCTTTACCTAAGAAAGCATATGAAAGAGTATTTATGTGTAAAACCGCTAAAGAAATTTGGCAATCTTTAATAGTAACTCATCAAGGAAACTCACAAGTTAAGGATAACAAAATTGATCTTTTTATTCAACAATATGAACAATTTTCTATTCCCGAATATGAGATTATTGATTGTGCATTTGCTAGGTTTAACACTATTATTACTTCACATTTCCTTTATATATATAGTATAGCAGGGTACCCGCGCGTTGCGGCGGCGGGCACCCTGTGATGATTAACCGGAGAAATAGATCTCTATGAGACCTGATTCACAAGTTTGTATCGGTTTCAACGGGTCCTCTCTGGTTCGTTTTCGGATGGCTTTTATTGGTTAGCCGAACCGGTGGCGATTCCGGTTTTCGGTTGAACCCGTTGGCCTGTCCGATTTTCACATATGCACCATCAACTTGTTAGCTTGTATGAAACTTGTGTATTTTATTAATTTGTATAATGTGTATAATAACATGTACTTTTTAATTTTGGGCGTTTTAAAAATAACATTAATTCGTGTATTTAATTACTTTATATTTTTAATTATGTTGTAGCTTGTTTAAATTATACATTGTGACAATTTTATTGTACTTTTTAGTAAGAGGTGTTTTAATTGGTTGTTTTTTATTTGGTAGATATTTTTTTAATTGGTTGTACAATGTGAATAAATTATTGTACTTTTAAGTAATGATGTGTTTTAGTAAGAGTATTAATTACACTATACGTTTCTCTCACCTTTGACTTTCAACATTTCACTTTTCAATGTTTGACCGTTTTTTCTTTTATATGTAGTATAGATGCGTATTGTACATTGAAGCAATAAAAGGAAAGACATTGTTGATACAAATATCGCCTAAAAACGTTATTTATATTTTACGATCTTTGCTAAGTTTTGTTAACGACAAAGTGTAAACTTTAGTTTTTAGTAAAACATGAATATAGTTTAAGTCTTGCATAACTAGACTTTATTTGCTACATTTACATTTCATATTAGATATAACACTTTCATATTTCTTAATAAAGAAAGTGTTACATCACATCATGTGCATTTATGGAAAGATTGTGTGTTTGACTTTCCATAAGACCTCTTACACATTTTGGAAGGATTCCAAGTTTATTCAATGTGTGTTTGACTAGAAATAACTTGATGTGACATTGCTAGATATGGAAAGATTTCTTGTAAGCTTTGACTGTCAGACCTGGCGGAACCCTGGGGGTATACGGGCGGAACCCGTTCTTTGGTTCCGCCGTATTCGCCAGGCTGTTGATTTGTTTGGGTATAAATACCAAACCACTTGCAAGAAATCATCTATCACTTCTCATTACATTTTACACATACATCATTCATCTAACCTATTAACATTTTCATTTGTGTGAAGCTCTCTTATAGAAAAGAAGTTCACAAGTTCATATCAAAGTTACAAGCATTCAACTCAACGTTGCAAGACTTATTAGCTTAGCATTGTATAGACTTTATGTAGTTTATACTTCATTTGATTGTGTATATTCAGTTGTGATCGGTTAGTATTTTAGGCCTTAAAATACATTGTGTGACGGGAGTGGTTGTACCCTTGTAAAAGAACTCGATATCTAGCTTTGTGTCGGTAATCTCGTGTAAGCGACGTGTAAGGTTTTCTCTGCCGGTGAAAGGAGCTTGTTGACTAGTGAAAGAAACTCTCGAGTTGGATACTCGGGGCGTGGAGTAGGGCAAGGAAAAATAGTCCTTGTAGCCGAACCACGATAAACACTTGTGTTGTGGTTTGATCGTTTCTTTCTTTATCTTTGCATATTACATATTGTCTTTAGTATAGATCTTTGATTACACGGAAAGTTTCAAAAGATAATTAAGCAAAAACCGGTAAACTATTCAACCCCCC
>LBNU01026105.1:53126-98008 GCA_014162995.1 Artemisia annua
TGATGACAAGAAAGGAAAGGTTGAAAGGAAATGCTTTAGGTGTGGAGACACAAGTCATCTCATAGGAGAATGTCCAAAACCACCCAAAAGTAAATCTCAACAAGCTTTTGTAAGTGGTACTTGGAGTGATTATGAAGAAGATGACGAAGAGCCAAAGAATGACGAAATTGCTCTCATGGCTCATGACTCAAATGAGGTACACTCCGACTCATCTTGTTCTTCTATTGATGATGACACCTTACAAAAGGAATATAACAAACTTTGTGAACTAAGCTTAAAAATCATAAACAAAAATAAATTTTTGAAAACTAAAAAGGAGTTTTTAGAAAATGAAGTTTATAAATTAAAAGAAAAGGCTAGGAGGTTAGAAAAGAGTAAAGATAGTGACACATTGTGTAAATCATGTGAAGAGCTTAAACTCAAAATTGAGAAACTTAGAATTACTCAAGATGATCTAATAAAACAAACCACAAAGTTTAAAAGGTTCGATAAAAGTATCTCTTGTGCGGATGAAATAATGAAACTTCAAAAGTCACCGTTTGATAAAACAGGACTAGGTTTCATGAAATTAGAAACTTCGAAGAGTCAAACGAAACAAGACAAGAAAGCACAAGAAACTAACAAATCTGCTACAGGAACCCACGGACCAGACGGAACCCAAAACAGGGTTCCGCCCGTTGAACCCAAAGGTTCCGCGGGGTCTGCAGCTGAACAATTAGTTTCTATGCCGGATCGTACTAAATTCGTTAAAGTCACAAATAAGTTCAAAACTAGTACAAATGAAACAAAACTAAAACCAGCTATTAAAGTTGGAGTAGGACTTAGTAGAAATGAATTTAGAACTAAAACTACTCAACCAAGACCTAAGACTCCTATTCCCAAACGCCCCTTTCCAAAGAGTAACTACAACACACAATCAAACCACCAACATGGTTGGAACCAAAACTTATCTAGACATTACCAAACTCCAAATTACGTGTCATGGAACCCATTTGTTCCATTTTCATACATGGTTCAAGTTAATGGTATGTTTAACCAAAATGGACCCATGAGATATTGGGGACCAAACGTTTGAGTGTTTTTCATAAAATAGGTGTGCTTCAAAGTTAGTTTGGAACCGGATGAATGGATCAAAGATAGTGGTTGTTCAAGACACATGACGGGTAACAAAAGCCTCTTTTCAACATATCAAAAATGTGATGGAGGAAATGTTACTTTTGGTAGCAAAGCTAAATGCAAAATCATCGGAAAAGGTACAATCTCTAATAACTCCCTTTCTATAGATGATGTAGCTCATGTTGATAATCTAGGTTTTAATCTCCTTAGTATTAGTCAACTTTGCCGCAAAAAGTATAACGTCCTTTTCAGTGAAAATGGAAGTAAAATACTTAAAGATGGCATAACCATAGCCAAAGGTGTTCTTAAGAACAACGTATATGTCATGAAGATGGATCAAACATCTAGAGACAAACTTTGTCTCGCATCATTAGATGAATCTTCAACTTTATGGCATAGACGTTTAGGACATGCTAACATGAGACTTATCCAAAACCTCTCCTCCAAAGATTTAGTTCGAAACCTACCTAAGTTGAAATATGACCAACACTTTTGTGATGCTTGCAAAGTCGGTAAACAAATTCATAGTAGCCATAAGGCTAAAAACATGGTGTCCACATCTAGGTGTCTAGAACTTTTGCATATGGATTTGTTCGGTCCATCCGCTATACAAAGTTATGGAGGTAACTTCTATACTTGGTAATAGTAGATGATTATTCAAGATATACTTGGACAAAATTTTTGAAAAGTAAAAATGAAGCTTTTGATCAATTTGAAATTCTAAGTAAGAAAATTCAAAATCAAGTAGGAACTTGCATTGTGTCTATTAGAACGGATCACGGTCGTGAATTTGATAATGAATTTCAATTTGGAAACTTTTGTGATAAAAATGGTATAACTCATAACTTTTCGGCTCCACGTACCCCTCAATCTAATGGTGTAGTAGAACGTAAAAACCGAACACTTCAAGAGATGAGTAGAACAATGCTTAATGAACAAAATATTCCACAAAAGTTTTGGTGTAACGCCGTTGACACATCAACTTATATTTTAAATCGTGTCTTAATAAGACCATTTTTAAACAAAACTCCATACGAACTTTATAAAGGTAAAAAGCCTACACTAGGTTATTTTAGAGTATTTGGGAGTAAATGTTTTATTCTTAACACAAAAGATTATCTCACCAAATTTGACCCAAAGTCTTATGAAGGTGTGTTTCTTGGATATTCACAAAGTAGTAAAGCTTACATTGTCTTAAACAAAGAAACCTTAAGAGTCGAGGAATCGTTGAACGTAACATTTGACGAGAGTCCACCTCCCTCTAAGACATCACCTTTGGTAGATGATGACTTAGTTGAAAGTCAAGTAATAGAAAGTCAGTGTTTACGTTATTTTTTATATAAACGCGCGCTTTTAATTTTAAATACGTTTTAGGGTAAAATTTGCTTTCACGTTTTTGTTAATTTAGCTCGTTTAACCCGTTTTCACTTATTTTCTCTTAGTTTAATCATCAAATCACTCATAAACCTTTTCCTGTTCATAATCACTCGATCACAAATTCGTTTTTGATACAATTCACACCTCGTCGGGACATAACGACCCGGGGATATTCTATACTCCTTGGATCATTGCATTGAGCCCTAAATGGCTTGACTTTTGTTGACCAAATCCTTGGTTGACTTTAGTTAACCGTTTCTGGGCCAATCACTTAACACAAAAGATTATCTCACCAAATTTGACCCAAAGTCTTATGAAGGTGTATTTCTTGGATATTCACAAAGTAGTAAAGCTTACATTGTCTTAAACAAAGAAACCTTAAGAGTCGAGGAATCGTTGAACGTAACATTTGACGAGAGTCCACCTCCCTCTAAGACATCACCTTTGGTAGATGATGACTTAGTTGAAAGTCAAGTAATAGAAAGTCAAGAGATCTTAGATAATGACAAGGAAGATGAACTATTAAACAAAGAAATTGTCAATGTCAAAGAATCAAAAAGTCATCCATTAGATAGCGTCATAGGAAACATTAATGAAAGAACACTAAGATCAAAAGTTCAAAATGAAAGCAACTTCTTTTGTTTCGTGTCAACTATTGAACCGAAAAACATAAACGAAGCAATAAAAGATGAGTCATGGGTAATAGCCATGCAAGAAGAATTAAACCAATTTGTTAGGAATGATGTTTGGACATTAGTTCCTCAACCAAAGAGTCAAACAATAATTGGAACAAAATGGGTCTTTCGTAATAAAATGGATGAAAATGGTATAGTGTCTAGAAACAAAGCTAGGCTAGTAGCACAAGGTTATAATCAACAATAAGGCATCGACTACGATGAAACTTTTGCTCCGGTTGCTAGGCTCGAGTCAATTAGAATTTTACTTGCATATGCATGCGTACACAATTTTAAACTCTTTCAAATGTACGTCAAAAGTGCATTCCTAAACAGGTTTATAAATGAAGAAGTATATGTTGCTCAACCACCGGGCTTCACCAATTTTGAAAAACCTAATCATGTTTACAAACTTAAAAAGGCTTTATACGGACTTAAGCAAGCTCCAAAAGCGTGGTATGATCGACTTAAAACCTTCCTAGTAGACCATAAGTATACCATGGGCTTAGTTGATAATACTCTCTTCACTAAGAAGAAAGGTTCACATATTATCATAGCCCAAATCTATGTTGATGACATTATATTCGGATCAACTTGTCAAGAATTATGTGTAGATTTCTCAAAAATCATGCATGACGAGTTTGAAATGAGTATGATGGGAGAACTCAACTTTTTCCTATGACTCCAAATCAAACAACTAGAAGATGGTATCTTCTTTAACCAATCAAAATATGTTAAGGATATGCTTAAGAAATTTGGTCTAGAAGATTCAAAACCAATCAAAACACCTATGTCCACGGAAACTAAACTCACCAACGATGAGGAAAGTGAATCCGTAGATAGCACTAAATATAGAGGTATGATTGGAAGTCTACTTTATCTAACGGCTAGTAGACCCGACATTATGTTTAGTGTTTGTCTATGTGCTTGTTTTCAAGAAGATCCTAAAACAATTCATCTTGAAGCCGTTAAAAGGATTTTTAGATACATTAAGGGCACTACACATTTAGGTTTATGGTATCCCAAAGGAACGGGAGTTGACACCATAGTGTATGCCGACTCGGATCATGCCGGTGACTATGTTGATAGAAAAAGCACAAGTGGTACTTGTACTTTCGTCGGACATTGTCTCACCTCATGGTTCTCTAAGAAGCAAACGGCTCTCGCTATCTCAACAACGGAAGTCGAATACGTATCGGCCGGAAAAGCATGTCAACAAGCTCTTTGGATGAAGCAAGCTCTTGTCGACTACGGAATTCAACTTAAAGACATCTCCATTCTTTGCGACAACAAAGGAGCCATAGATCTTAGTAAGAATCCAGTCCAACATGCCCGTACTAAACATATCGAAATCCGTCATCACTTTCTTCGTGACAATATCAAAAAAGGAAACATCTCAATAGAGAAAGTTTCTTCCAAAGACAACATTGTCGGCATTCTCACAAAACCTCTTAAACGAGAACCATTTAACCTTCTTAGGTTAGGCTTAGGACTCATGGAACCTACATTGTAGTTCTGTACATTAGACAAAATTCACAAAAATCAAAACAAATCAATAATTTTTTTTTCTCAGCAGACTCGGCGGAACCCTTAGCCACAACGGACGGAACCCTATTTTTAGTTCCGCCGTATCCGCCGATCTGCAGAAACTTTATATTAGTTTATATTAAACCAAACACCCATTATCTCATACCACCACTTCCAAACTGCTACTATTCACTTCACCACTCATCCACACCTATGAAATTTTGGTCCTTCCTTCATACACATTGCTCACCAATCATCATTGTAAGTATTCTAAACATGATTACACTCCTGATCTGAGTCTAGGAATTCTATTTTTGCACAAAAACAAAAACTTGGGGTTATGCATTAACTTGAGTAATTCATGCAGAAAATTAGGTGTTAAACAAAACTAATCATGTTTCCCATAGTTAGGAATTGCATTCTTATTAGTTATTAACATGTTTGCTAAAACACCCCATGTCAAATTTTTGCAAAAATTTCTCACAAATAGGACAAATATTTTTCGTCTCACATTGTGAATACAAAATAAAAACGTTGTGTTTAAAACATCACTTGCATAATGTCTCTTGAATGCTAAAGGGAATACATAACTAATATGTATTTTCGGGTACATTCAAACAAAGCTACATTGAATTAGGAACGTTTGGGTTATCTTTTGTTTTATAACAAAACTTGCATTACAAAACGTTTTAAGCATCAAAATGAGTCAAGATAACCGCACCTCCACATTGTTTTCATATAAGCACACACTAGAACATCCACATTGCAATAGTCGCTAACTTAAGACTAAAATGTGAAATTTTATTTTCTAGGAATCATCATGCATCCCGTGACTCATTACGACCACAAGGACACCGTTAAGTACCTACCCAAACACCACAAAACCAAAGGTCTTACCGAAGCCCAAATCAACATTTTCAAAGCCTTAGAAAAGCGTTATGTCCACGAGGGTAGAACCATTGACCCATCCTTCCTAGCCGGTACAAACCTCCCCACGGAACTTGCTACCATCAACTTTGATTGTCTCTTAGAAATCGACGAGCTTATTTGTCCTAGGTTCATTTTAGTATTCTATGCATCCGTCACTCTCTCCACCGATGAGTATGGTCTCATGTCTATAAACTTCATGGCTAGTGGTCATCAATACTCCTTCACTCTCAATGAATTTGCTCAAATCATAGGTGTTCCAAACCGTGGTACTTGCATCTACACCGACAAACATTCCCTCTCAACTCTTGACACACTCATTGACCGCATTCATCCCTATGATACTCCTCTTGTGTCCAAGGATGTACTTCGTGACCACCTTTTCATTAGGACCTCCAACACTAGGAAAACACGTACCGGAAATGAGGTCAACAAGGACCCATATGGTATGGAACTCAATGAACTCAAGCCCCAATTCAAGAAATGGGAAGAACTCCTTAGAGCCAATGTCATTAGCACCGTAGGAAACCGAGATCATATCAATGTTTGCCTTTGCTACATGCTCTACTCTTTGTCCGTTAGGCAACCCTTCAACCTAGCCTACTACATGGCCAAAAGAATGGCCGACATTCCCGTGCAAGGCACAACGGCTATGCCATATGGAATGCTCTTGACCCGTCTCTTTAGGCACATTGCTCCCATTCCGCCAACCCCTAGAGGTCTTCACCTAGACTACTCTCTCATCCCACACACATTTGTCCCACTTAGTGATAAGAGAGTCTACAAAACCCAAGGGAAACGCCCTCATCCTCCTACTTCCTCATCATCATCTTCAATGAGTGAAGATGAGAGTTTACCTAACTCTAGGCTCCCACCTCTAGAATACCTTTCCCAACTTCCGGATATTCCAAATGAGTCGGCGAAGTTCAAGCAAACTAAGGGGATGTTCAAATGTCTCGGGAGGTTCCTTGGCAAGATCAAGAAGAAGGTGGATCGTCAATGAGAGCATGCGTGAAAGAGTGTTTGGCACTAGGTGTCATTTGAACAATTTGGATGTTAACTTCTTTGTGTTATGGATTTATGTGTTTGTAGGGATATTTAACTATGTTTAGAACATGTATGAACTAACAATGATGCAGGATGACAACATTTGGCATGTTGTCAAATTTTCAAGTTATGCAAAATTTCACTAAGTATAGTGAAAATCGCTAGCCCCCGGTCAAAGTCCAATGGTAAGAGTGTTCCCATGTCCAATTTTTGCATTTTCTAATCAGATATGGGATAAAATTTTGTTTTTAGGAGTTTTCGGAAATTGAAATTCGTCTCGTGGGTCGAAATAGTGGACTGTCTACTTTTTGGTGTCTGGCGGATCAGGCGGAACCTTTAACAGGGTTCCGCCAGTGCAAAATTCTGGGTAACCCAGTTTTGGCCCAACAGATCAGACGAAACCCTCAAAAGGGTTCCGCCCTTGATATCGCAGGGTTCCGCCAGGTGCCTGCAGATTTTTTTTGTAATTTTTCAAAATTTCAACTTCCACACAACACCAAACCATCCTTTTTAGATAGAAACTCATTTCCCATTAGTTGTTAAGCATATTAGGGTCACTCTCAGCCTCTAAAACATATAGGAAACCATTTCCCGCAAAAAATCAAAATTAGCCATAACCACCTCAAGGAACCCTCATCCATAAAGTAAGGAACCCTCCCAAAGGTTCCTTACAATCCGTGGAACATATACTTCCAACCAATTTGACATGACCACTAAGCATTTAGTGCAAATCTTGGTCTTTCTACTCCATCCTTTTCATTGGATTGACTTCCATTGATTTGACAACATGCATAACTCACTCAAATCATTAGAAACCTCAAAATTTGTATGGTAGAACATCAAATCCAAACACCCTTTCCAACATCTCTTCCACTATATAAATTTGACCATCTTGTAACACTTCAAATCACACCATCACCATCAAAATCTCTGATCTTAAGACTTTAAATCACAACTTTGACAATGACAAAGTCAACAACCACCTCTCAACCATCTCGACCCATTAGAAGAACCGCACGCATAAGTCTAAAACCATTTTGTTCCCACAACACAATCAACCTAAGCTCTTCTTCGGAAGAATTCTCTTCACCCATCAAAAATGAATACTTTCTAAACCTTGCAACTCCCACTCCATCACCTAAACAAACCAATGAGCTCACCACTCCACCACCAACCAAGACACCCATTGATCCAAGTGCACCACCCACACCAACCCAACCATCCAAGTCTCCATCACCACCAACATTACCTAAACTCGAACCAATGGAGCTATTTGGGTCTCCACCAACATCACCACATCCGTTTGTAGAAGATCTTGCGGATCTTCCATCAAGATCAACCAATCCACCTCCTTTGCACTCGTTTGATTCACTTGAACGAGTAACAAATGAAAAACAAAGGCCATTGTTTGAGCCAAATGAGCCTTTTGATAAAAATCCACCACAACAACAAGTCTTCAACCAACCAAAACCATTGTTGTTTCACCCACTCTTCAAAGACATTAATGGTCCTCTCTATGGAGAACCAAACTTTGAACACCATGATCACCCAACTCAACCAAACCCCCAATCCCAATCCTTTGAGTCCTTCTTTCCCTCTTATGAGGAAATTGAAAGCATGGTAGAAAATCACCTTCATCAAGCAATGGAAATTCAAACCATCTTGCTTGACTCCATTCCAAACCCATCCTCCACTCAAGAAACCAATAACATCCCACCACCACCACCACCATCATCAAATGACCCATTACCACCCAATCCTCACCATGGTTGCTCACAATGTGAGCATATGGTCAAAATGGGTGAAAGCATCAAAATGTTGCTTCACCAAGTCCATGATGAAACCCGCTTTGCTCTAAAACACATTCTTGAGCGTTTGGATGCTCTTTCTCACCCAAACCAATCCTAGAGCATGTTTGGAGGCCTTTGCCCCATTTAAGAAAATGTAGGGAGACTCCCATTTATAGAAGTAGGACTTTTATTTTTTTAGTTATTTTTTCTTTTTCTTTTATTTTTTTAAGTAGGATAGAATTTTTCATTTCTTGTCTTTGACGTTTGGAAAAGTCAAATTTTACTTGGAATGACATCTTTTCTACTATCTTGTTTGCATTGTTGGTTGATCATATATGAGTTGTGATTGTGCTTGATTATATTATCATATTATGCTATGGCTTGACGATTTATCGTGTATCATTACCGCCAACTAACTCTTTTGTTGAAGGTTCAAAATCCATGTTTCCTAACTTGGCACTCCTATTAGGGGGAGTATTGTCCAAGGGGGAGCACTTGCATCATTCCGCTTTGCAACTCTTCTTTTTGTTTCGACAAAAAAGGGGAGAAAATATATCTAAACTTATAAACTTAAAATGATTTTCATCAATTAAGTAAAACAAGTTTAAATATAAAACTTTAAAGACTTAACACTAAAATTAGTGATTTACTTAAAAACAAAGTCTATGTTTTGTCATCAACAAAAAGGGGGAGATTGTTAATACAAATATCGCCTAAAAACGTTATTTATATTTTACGATTTTTGCTAAGTTTTGTTAACGACAAAGTGTAAACTTTAGTTTTTAGTAAAACATGATTATAGTTTAAGTCTTGCATAACTAGACTTTATTTGCTACATTTACATTTCATATTAGACATAACACTTTCATATTTCTTAATAAAGAAAGTGTTACATCACATCACGTGCATTTATGGAAAGATTGTGTGTTTGACTTTCCATAAGACCTCTTACACATTTTGGAAGGATTCCAAGTTTATTCAATGTGTGTTTGACTAGAAATAACTTGATGTGACGTTGCTAGATATGGAAAGATTTCTTGTAAGCTTTGACTGTCAGACCTGGCGGAACCCTGGGGGTATACGGGCAGAACCCGTTCTTTGGTTCCGCCGTATCCGCCAGGCTGCTGGTTTGTTTGGGTATAAATACCAAACCACTTGCAAGAAATCATCTATCACTTCTCATTACATTTTACACATACATCATTCATCTAACCCATTAACATTTTCATTTGTGTGAAGCTCTCTTATAGAAAAGAAGTTCACAAGTTCATATCAAAGTTACAAGTATTCAACTCAACGTTGCAAGACTTGTTAGCTTAGTACTGTATAGACTTTGTGTAGTTTATACTTCATTTGATTGTGTATATTCAGTTGTGATAGGTTAGTATTTTAGGCCCTAAAATACATTGTGTGACGGGAGTGGTTGTACCCTTGTAAAAGAACTCGACATCTAGCTTTGTGTCGGTAATCTCGTGTAAGCGACGTGTAAGGTTTTCTCCGCCGGTGAAAGGAGCTTGTTGACTAGTGAAAGAAACTCTCGAGTTGGATACTCGGGGCGTGGAGTAGGGCAAGGAAAAATAGTCCTTGTAGCCGAACCACGATAAACACTTGTGTTGTGGTTTGATCGTTTCTTTCTTTATCTTTGCATATTACATATTGTCTTTAGTTTAGATCTTTGATTACACGGAAAGTTTCAAAAGATAATTAAGCAAAAACCGGTAAACTATTCAACCCTCTTCTAGTTTTCTACAGACATTAATCACTTTTTTAATGCTCGTGCTTCAAAGGACTTGTGCAAAAGGACCTTATTGTCTTTATCTTTGGTTTCTCCTATTTTAATATGCATGATGGGTGTTGTACATTGGAGCTATAAAAGGAAGACATTAATAAGGGTGCGTTTGGTATGCCGCCATCAATCACAATGAGAATGATTTTTATAGTAGTGGTGGGTATGAAAGATCCGTACCTTACCCTTTTGAGGTATATGGAATATGGAACATTTCTATCATTCATTACCATAGTTGTGGGCCCTATCCTGAACAAACACATTTAATCACTTTCATAGACGGAACTTGAATGAATTTATTGGGAGGGCTGAGTACTATATCAGTTAGTTCGGGAAGGCCAAAGTTATATTTCCTTGAAGCAAATATAAGTAAAACCTCAAAGTTTTGGGATCTCCCCGGTCTCCATTAAGGTCCGTCCATGATCACTTTCATAGTCATAGCGTCATTCTCATAGTCGGATACAAAACGCACCCTAACTTTTTTTAATGCTCGTGCTTTAGGGCATTTGTAAAAAAACTTATATTTTATTAGATAGTATAGATAGATTAAATGCTATTTAATTTGTATGCACAAATAATTAAAAGTTAAATGGAGTAAGATTTATTTAAGTGTACTGTAAATCGGAAGTGGAAACGCAAACCCCCCTCTCTCCCTTTTATATCTTGTAAACCTAAACCCACCCCTCACACAAACAAATACAGTACAATTCATCATCACTGGAAATTCATCAGGTTTTCTTTTTTTCTTTTTCTGATGAAACAATAATTTCAGTTGTTAATATTATTAGGGTTTTACTGTTATGCAATATATGGCTTTAGGGGGTGTTTGGCTAAGATTATGAGTCAGGCTTATGCTTATGTTATAAGCAGCTTATGGCTTTTATATCGTAAGGCCATGTTGACTGTTTGGTTTAATTTAGATTGGTAAATGTTAGATTAGGTATCATTGAGGGTAAAATTGTCAATTAAAAAAAAAAAAAAAAAAAGCCACACTTTGGGGCTTATCAAAAACTCCTTATATAAGCTCATAAGCCCACTCATATAAGCTTGCCAAAACAGTTAGTTTGAGCTTATTTGACACATATTAGCTAATAAGCTCATAAGCCCATCATATAAGCTTAGCCAAACACCAACTTAGGTTTCAGTGTGACAGAAAGTGCCAAGTATAGAATTGCTTAATAAGCCGCTTGAAAAGGTTTGCTAACAACAATATCCGGTTGCAGGAATGGATTTTCAAGTGGTAGTATTGGCAGGAGGCGCTTCAAAAAAGCTTATCCCTCTTGTTTCCAAGGTCGGTCTCTATTTGTTGCTTCTTCTTTATATAAATAAATAAAACCCTTTGATATTTGCTGTTTTATTCAATTTTTGTTTTCATTTATGCAGGATGTTCCCAAGTCATTACTCCCGGTGGCCAATCGTCCCGTCCTATCTTACGTCTTGGACCTCTTGGAGAAAACCAATCTAAAAGATCTTATTGTTGTAAGCCCTCCCCACCCTTTTTCAATGCTACAAAAACTTATACCTATGTTTTATACTTTTTTTGTCCAGTACTTGTTTGTTTTACCTATCATCAAATTTTAAGAGGGTTAGTATTTTTGCTCGATAAAGTAGTTCAGGGCTATAGTGTTTGGATTTTGCTTATGCTAAAAATCGTAATTAGAACTGGCAAGAAAGTGTCAGTTGAACACATTTCGATCAAGGGCTTTAGGTTAGATATGATGAGAAAGAGTAATTATAATTTCGTTTGAAAATTAAGCTTTCCCTCATCTATTAACATCGTATTAACTTATCGACGGATTTTCCATGGTTTTTATTCGGTCTTATGACAAGAAAAATGTTAGGGGTCCGGATCCCACAAAGGGCACGCGATTTTATTTTTGCTACTTAACAGTGGGTTGGTTACGACTTTCTATCGCTTCCATCAACTTCTGAGTCCTTTGTTCATCCTCTTGACTTCTTGTTTCTGCCCTCCAAAACATGTTGCTTAACGTTTAAATAGGGACTTGGAGGTGCCGGTGGAGGTAGTGGTTTGATTCTTAGACGCTTTTATTGTTGGTTTTGGTGCTTAAAGATAAGAAAGAGGCCATTTGACAGAAAAAATAGTAATTTTTAAATTTTGTAGATGAATATTTTAAAGGTAGATGGGTTTATAGAGTAAATCAAATATCTATCACGCTTATACTCTTTGAAGATATAAGATGTGTGAAAGATTGTTATGGACTTTTGGTTTACCCCAAATAGATCGCATTGTGTATATATGCAGTTTGATGTTTTTTTTTATGCATTCCAAAGTTCAGAGTTTCACTTTTCAGAAGTTTTTCGTCAACATAAAATATCAAATTTATTCAGACTCTTCTACTTAACCCCATCTTCAAATTAAAATAAAATATCTGAAATTATGAAAAACCTATCAAACCATTGGTTAAAATTCTTGGAAGTCTTATATGATAGCTGTAATTTTATTGTTGATCATAAAGTCTACAGCCGCAGTCAATAGCATCATCTATGTTTTAGTTACAATGTGTCATCAAAATATAACGATAATGACTATGAGCTAGAATATGTCTTGATTATGGTGATTATACTTCCCTTTCCTGTTAAACGACCTTATGGTCCACCATTACTACTTGTCAGTAACTCTCAAAGCTTCCTTTGCTTTCCATGAAAGCTATTATTTGTAATACTACTGTTAAGAAATATGTTTCTATTGTTGTTCCTTATTTGTTAGATTAGGGTTTCAAATAAGAACTCTCTTTGCATAACTAGGATCATAGAAGCAAAGCAAGCCTCCATAAGGTTGTTTAATGGGTATGGGGAGAGACCAAGAGTCATGAGAAGTTTTTGCTGGGGATAAGTATCATCATCCATAATCTAAGACATTAATCTCCAGAGTCAAATATGAGATCATGAAAGAATTAAGAATAAAGCTTCCTATCAAACCATTGATTGAGTTCAAAGCTTTTTCAGAATCATGGAATTTTTTAATTTCTTTAATTGATAGCTCTAAATTCGCCGTTGATTATTACGTCTACGGTCGCAACCGTCAATAGCATTATCATCTTTGTGTAAGTTAATAATTATGAGCTAGAATATGTCTTGATTATGGATGGTGACACTTTCCCCATCAAAAACTTCCCATGATTTTGATGGAACATTGTACCTTACACAAAGATGATAATGTCATTGAAGGTTCCATGATTTTGAAACAGTTTAAACTAAACCAATGGCATGCTAGAAGCCTTATCATTAATTCTTCTAGAGATTATGTCCTGATTGTGGATAGTGATACTTTCCCTAACAAAAACTTCCCATGGCTACTCCCGTACCTATTAGACGACCTTATGATCTACCATTACTACTAGTTGGTAGCTCTCAAGGCTTGCTTTGCTTCTATGATCATGGTTATGCAGATGATTCTAAAACAAAGAGAGCCATTATTTGCATTCCTAGTATTAGGAAATTTGTTTCCATTGTTGCTTCTAATTTGTTAGATAAGTAATCGGAGAAACCGTAAAACCAACAACTCTATAATACTCTCGATTATCTAACAAATTAGGAACAATGACAGAAACAAAATTTTTAATACTAGGATTGCAAATAGGAGCTCCCTTTGTCTCAAAACGTGCATAACCATGATCATAGAAGCAAAGCAAGGCTTGAGAGCTACTTATTTGTAGTAATGGTGGATGTAATCAGCATCCATAATCTAGTTAATAATTATTTTCATTAATTTATGATAGAACATTGTAACTTGCACAAAAATGCTAATTCTGTTGAGGTTGCAGACGTGATAATCAGTATCAATAATAAATTTAGAGCTGTTATTTGAAGACAGATAGTTCTTAACTGAACCAATGGTTGATAGGAAGGTAGAAGGGCATCAATTGTAGGTTTCTATAACCGGAAATTGAAGGGCAAGTAGAGAGTCAGAACATTAAAAGGGTATGAATTGTGGTTTCTATAATCGGAGCTGTATTTGGGTAACCATGGTTTTGCCGTTTTGGCGATCCAAAATCATAATTTATCTACCAAATACTAACAAAGAGAACCCTTCTTTAACCGGAAATTGAAGGGCAAGTAGAGAGTCAGAACATTAAAAGGGTATGAATTGTGGTTTCTATAATCGGAGCTGTATTTGGGTAACCATGGTTTTGGCGATCCAAAATCATAATTTATCTACCAAATACTAACAAAGAGAACCCTTCTTTTCAGAATGCATGAAATTATCACCGCACAAAGAATCACCACACTTAGAATCTTTCATAATGGAAGGAAACAGAATCTAAAATAATTGTCCAGTCACCTTGAAGGGTATTAGCAGTAGTAAAATCTCATCCAAGTTGAATTCACTAAAAGCACAGCGCTTCTGTGGTCTTGTTGAAATGTAAAATCTGAATAGATTATATTATTCATTTAACATCAATATCTAATGTAACTACCACCTTCTAGACTTCTAGTAGAAATGTTTAAAAAATTTATGAATGCTAAATCTATAGATGGTCCCAGTTGGCAACAAAAGGTTAAGTATATGATTAGATAGGTTGCACTAAGTTTATAATTCATTGATTATATGATGATTTTGGGAACAGGTTGTGGAAGGTGAAGATACATGTGGTCTTGTTGAAAATTGGATATCAGAGGCTTATGTTGATCGATTGCACGTTGAGGTATAGTGGTTTAATATCCCTTTGTTTACTGTATTGGCGATGTTCTAAAGTTTTTGAGGTTTTGCTAACTGAGAATTCTTTTATACTTGAATAAGAGTGAAATGACATTGCCATAGTTGATTTAGAAACATGTATAGTGGGATAAATGTTGATTCCTAGCACTTCCATATTTTACATTTGGCTTGTAGGGATCTAAGTTACAGACACACAGGTGCTCATTTACTTGTTGATATAACATATAAATCTTAGGTGAACCTTTAAGATTTCCAGATGATGTCACATGCTTTTTCTTTTCCAAAATTCAGAGCATCTGTTTGGAAAAATTTGTTACAGCAATGATTGTTTTCAACTTTTTAAACATAACTTCAAAATGAAAAGGAACTCTCTTGAATATCACATCATCTCTTAGTTATGATAGCGTTTATTATATTGCAAAAATTATCTTGAGTAAAGTGTTTCTTATGTTAGTTATTTAGTCATGTTGTACAGATGTAATACATAAAAAGACTATGAAGCTCATTTTTGGGTCTGACAATTGTATTTCTTTTTTAGTTACATTATCAATTGAAGTAGCCCTGAATTAATAATATTAATAATCTTATTTGTCTCATTTTTTTATATCTCATCACTGACATTAAATTACCAAACTTTCTAATATATCTCCGTATCACTCTGTAATTCCTTTTTTTTTTTTTTTACTGAGAGCAATTAAATTCTTATGCATGTACATTTGAAATAGCTTTAAATATATAAAGGTCTTATCTCTGGAACCTTTTACTAGTTATAATCTTATTTATTATTGCTGTGTGTTAAATTTTAGCAAGATGGGTAGGTTGGGTAACACGTAAAAACCGATTTATATTGAAACGGGTCATTTGCTAATGTGGATCAAAACGAGTGGGTCTGGATCGTGTTGACTTGTAAACATTATTCTTTTACTTTATAAATTGCTAACAACGCTAGTTATAATCACAATGTCGAGTCGGAAACCCAGGTAATCCCAAAAAAATAAATAATAATAAACATAATCTAAATATCATGAAGAGAATGATTAGTGAGGATGTATTCATTGTAAATAAATTTGGGCGTCTTTCAACACGTTTAACCCATTTGACCGCTTCACTTTTAGCTATGTTTATATGGCCTTTCTGAGAAAAAAATAAATTAACAACTCAAATCGACCCGTTCTTAAGTTAAGACTTAAGAGGTTGAAATTGCTACCTCTAGTGTGTGTATGTGAGGTTATTACCTGACTATTATTTGTATGGTGAGCGTTTTTGGGACCACTGTTTCTCACTTATGCATTTAGTTGGTGAAATCAAATAAGAAAATGATGCCTGATGTAATCCCTATTTTATAGAGCAATCTAATCATGGTTATTGTATCCTCACTATATCATCTGAATACTGTTGATGGATGCTAACATATGCAATTATGTGATTGCTAAATTTAGGTTGCTGCTGTACCAGAAGAAGTTGGGACAGCTGGTGCTTTACGGGCAATTGCTCATCACTTAACTGCATCGGACATTCTGGTTTGGATATCTCACACTTGTCTCTTTTGATTAGGGGAAGGCCGTTTTATTATATTAGACCATCTCCATTGATGCACCAAAACACCGAATATGGAGTTTTTGTTAAATAATCAACATAAAAGTTTAAAGTTGATTTTAAAAAGAAAATATACAATGGGCCTCCAATAAATTTGGTGCAAACATATGCTTTAAAGATGCTTTCTTTACACCAATTTTGGCGTAATTTTTGGTGCATGCATTGGAGACCCCTTAAAAGTACTAAATTAGTCTATTTGCAGGTCGTAAGTGGAGACCTTGTTTCTGAAATATCCCCTGGAGCAGTGGCAGCTGCTCATAGACGACATAATGCAGTTGTCACTGCAATGCTTTGTTCTGTACCTGTTAGTGGGCCACCTGAGTCTGGATCTTCTAGCGGAAAAGATAAAACAAAGAAACCAGGACGCTATAATATTGTCGGTCTGGATCAAACTGAACAGTTTCTTCTGTATATAGCAGCTGGTTAGATCTTCATTTCTTTTATTAAGCATTGTATCCTAGAAGTACAGTTATATATTGTCATGTGTTTTGTAGGTCTGGAAGTTGAGAAAGATATTAAAGTTCAAAAGAGCATCCTTCGTGCTGTGGGAAAGGTAACTGTTTTGCTGGGTGTATGGCAAATGTTTCATCCTAAAAGCATTCAAAAATCTTTATTATTTGAAGTATCATAACGAACACACAACCTCTTTTGGTTCCATCTTTGATCATAACTTAATAAAAGGATTATATGACTGTCTTTTTGAACCACAAGCTTAAATGTCTTGAGTTTTAGACAATAACTCAACAACATGATGAAGGTAAAAAGTTTTTACAAGTTTTAATGTCTGAAGAAGGTATAATGTTTGTACAAGGAGGTTTTATTGTCTTTTAAGTTTTAGAACTCATGTTTAAAGTTGCCGAAAGTGTTATCTTAATTCATAACCTCCTTCCAAAAATTTATGTGCCTATTATCGTACGAAATTTTGTGATCATTTTTGACACTATTGTATACTGGTTAATAATTTGCTAGGAAACACACAAACTAATTCTTTGTAAATAACTGAAAGAAAATTAGATTATCCTTTTACAGCTTATAAATAGGTGGTTGACTACACAGGTTTCCTAATGAGCTCGATAGAAGCATATATAACCTTGCTTTGCCTAAAGGTTACAATTGTTTTTGAAAACAAAGAGTTCTTTTGAAACCAAAGGGCTTGTGTCATTCAGTGTAAAATTGCTAAAATATATTCCGGGTAAACCCAATTTGACCCAAAGGTACCCGCTTTGACCCGCTAGGCCGCTACCAATTTGTTCCACCCATCCATCTTTTCTTTTCTCGTCAACTTTTCTAAGCGACTCCTTTTCAAATTGAATGCTGTGTTTATTATGGGTGTCTGGCAATAGTGGTATGGGTTTAGGAGTGATTCATATGTTTTTTTTTTGTTGGGGGTATAGGGTTACCCGGGTAAGATATATCAAAAAGAATAAAGCGTTAATTATATATGAATGTGGAAGACTTCAACAGTAGACTCACATTAATGCACTAGCATTGCTTATAAGCATGACCACATATGTTTGGTTTAAGGGTATAGGTATGACTAAACTCTTAAAACATGGGTTTGTCCACCCCCCACTTATACAGTTAGTTTCAGAAAACCATATAATTTCTATCAAATAATATAAAATAAAATAGTTTTGTACTCCTCATCTTCACCATCGAAATGCTTTGGGTCTTGCCTTAGTCATCGTCGAAGTTCTTTCTAATCAGTTCTTCTACAAATTCCTCCCATCAAAGTGCCGGTTATATTGCTGGTCGATCCAAGTCACCACAGCACCATCTGCAGCACTTCACCTCCAAGACATCGCTGATTTCATCCATCCCATTATCAGTTTTAGATAACCATAAACCAATTGAGATGATGTTGGCATGTTGCATATGTGTTCAATCTTAAATTTTGCATCAATACAACTCAATTGGTTCTTGGAACAAATCTGGAAGTTGGTTTTGATTGTTTGTTTGTCGCTATGGATTAATTTTTCTGAATTTGTTAGTTTTTGTGTTGATGAGTGACTGGATTCTTCAACATGGAAAAGGGCATCTGTGAATATTATTAATTTTATACTCACTTTGACTTTTCTCTTAACACTTGTAGATGGAAATCCGTGCTGATTTGATGGATGCTCATTTATATGCGTTTAAAAGGTTTGAGGTGTATATATTTTGTTGAGCTTTTAATGGTATTTTGCTCTTTATCTAATTTTTGTATTTTTCAACTATTGTTCTTGTAGGTCTGTTCTGCAGGAAGTTCTTGATCAAAAGCAAACTTTTAGAAGTTTAAAGCAAGATGTGCTGCCTTATCTTGTTAGAAGTCAGCTGGTTGGTTTATTAAGACTCAACATATTATTAAGTAGTATGTTGTTGTTACTATTCTGATGTAATACTTGCTTTTGGCTCAATCAGAGGTCTGAAATATTATCAAATGAAGCACAAGCAGAGGAAAATGGCAATGAGAAAGATGCTTTTAGTAACACCAATAAAGTAATGCTGTCTCAGCTTATGGCTAATGCATCTACACCAAGTTTCCATGAACTTTATGCTTCGGGTCCGAATGGTTTTGCCCCAGTTGAAATAAAAACACATAAATGCTGTGTTTACATTGCCAGCAAGACCAAATATTGTGCAAGGCTGAACTCTATTCAAGCTTTTAGTGACATTAACCGAGATGTGAGTTTTGGCAGTGATGCTATCTGATGATGTTTTGTTTTGGTTTCTTTTTCGTTTAAGGTCAGTAATGTTTATGAAATGAGCTGATTTCTTACTATTATCATGTCAGGTCATAGGAGATGCAAGTCACCTATCCGGATATTCTTTTTCTGCGCACAACAATGTTATTCATCCGTCTGCGGTTCTTGGCTTGAAAACCACTGTAAGTTACTATACAATCTGTACTAAATCTTGGGCAGGTTGGATAATGGGTAAGGACGGGTAATTTTCCAATATTGTATTTTTATTTATAATATTTTGATTATTTAAAAATTATATCATGTGTGATGATATATCCTCCTAACAATTCTTCCTAACTTGTGTTCCTAATATAAGATTATGACACCAGGCAAGAACAAATTGCTTGAGTGAGAATCAATGAATTAGACATTTCACAAACTTATATACAGGAACATGAGTTAGGAGGATGTTTTATGAGGATATATCATTATTGTCATAGTATATATTTTCTAATCCTTTTTAACAAACAAATTCTTTATAATAATTTTGGACAAAAAGTGTTTTACTGTCAAGCTGGCCCGATTTCTTTGGGCTTGTACCTTCTTTGACCTAAACCCAATTTTAAACGGGAATCCAACCCACCCATTTTGCCGCTTGCTGGCATGTATTGTTCTTTCCCCCTTGTATCACATTTCATGTTAGCAACTAAGTTTATTTCATTTATAGGTTGGACCACAATGCATCTTGGGGGAAGGTTCAGAAATGGGTGACAAATGCAGTGTAAAACGATCTGTTATAGGCCGTCATTGTCGGATAGGATCTGGTGTAAAGGTATGATGATATGTTTTCTTATTTATAGGACATAAGATAAATCACCATATGATAGTATTTTAAGCAAATGAGGGCTCAATATAGAGAATAAAATTATACTTGGTTAACCTATATTTGCAGGTAGTAAATTCAGTCATTATGAATCATGTGACCATTGGAGATGGGTGTTCTATTCAAGGATCGGTTATATCCAGTAATGCACAGCTTCAAGAGCGTGCTGTCCTCAAGGATTGTCAAGTACTCTTTCTCGCTCTCTCTCACATACACACACATATTTTTGACCTATTTTATTTATGAATAGGCCAATTTGGGTTCTATATATCTCTTACAGGTTAAATGATCTACTGTACTGATTTAACTAAAAGGGAAATGGGTTTGAACTTTGAAAGTCATATGTAATAATTTTCCTTTTGTAAATAATATATTCCGCACTTTATTTGGTGATAAAAGTAAGAAACGCTGATAAAAATATGTTTTCCCTGTTGGCCTAACCTGACCCAGCCTATTTTGACTCGCATGTTATAATAACCAGTTTGAATTATTACTCAACCTGCCCATTTCGGCAACGTTGTTTCTATTGTAGTTGTGTAATATATTTTTTATAACTGTGTATTCTGATTTCAGATTGGGGCTGATTTTGTGGTTACTGCTGGCAGCGTTCACAAGGGAGAATCTTTGGCAAGGAAATAAAAACATCAATATTTTTGTTCCATGCTACAGGAATTTTTTCCTTTCTGTTGTATAACGAAAGAAATTGCATTTTTTTGTCTTAAATTTTGTAGGTTTTTAATAGTAGAGAAAGTGAATTTAACTCTCAGTAAGGTTGGCTGGAAAGTTCATTTTGTGCTGATTGATTGTTGTTTTTCATCAGCCATTTCATTTTAGTTAATGCTCGTCTTGTCGACCCAAAATTCCAATTTAAATTACTTTCTGTAAAATTTGTCAACAAAAAGGAAACACTTAAAAGCAGTAGTTCAAACTTCAAACCATACATATGCAGAAAGTTACATCATTTCACAGAACAATTAGGGTGTCGAAAACAGATACCGATATTTATTACTTTTATATTTTTCTATATAATAATGCAGAAGGTTGCATCATTTTCACTTTACATAGTTGTGCTTGTGCATATAGAGAGGAGATGTATGATACTCAAAATATGTTAAGTTGACGTTAGTTGATGTAGAAACTCAGAAGTCAATAAATAAAACTTTCAGATATCTGATTACCGTCAAGAAATTGATGTCAGAATTCTTACTTACTTTGCTGTAACTGTAAACATCAAATTTATATAAACAAGAACAATAAGATAATTTATAAAGAGGTATGGAATTTAATATGTGACCCCAACTTCGAATGTTTTACAATGGTGGGATACTTGGTTAACGGTGAGATGCTTGGTTGTCTATGATGAAGTACAACTAACAAAGTCATAGTGCAAGCATGCTACTTTTACATAATATATAGGTATATATTTTGCTTTGTGTACATAGGTTGATACATCAATATCATCAAAGTGTTTATATTTTACTTTTCTCATACCTTATCGCGGCAGAGTTGAGTATTGTTGTTGTTACTTGTGTAATTCCTCATCGAACAAATAAAAGAAAAATTAAACATTTGTACTTATTTTATTGCATATTTGCATATATGCGATTTTTCTTACTGAAGTTTACTATCTCAAATGTCTACTTCATACAATGTCAAAAATGAGTATAATTTTTTGTCGTGCATTGCCGTGAACTTATATCTTTAAGTTTTCATATTAAGATAATTATAGAATCTTGTATATTAAACCTACAGAACACGTTGTTAGTATATTTCTCATTAATGATTATTTCGTATGGTGAAGTATGATATGACGAGGTGAACTATTTGTTATTGACATTGTATGCATTTTTTTTTTACGGGGTATGCTTTTTGAGTGAAAGATCGAGTTTATGATTTAGTTCCAGATTTGTGTCTTCTTAGCTTATTCAAAACCCCGAGATGCTTTTACCATTTGTTATGTCCATTACTCAATCCAAGTGACGGATACATAGAATTCGATTCTTCGGATAACTTAATTCAAATAATCTAGTTTTGCAACTAAAATGACTTAAGTGTGTTTCGTAAGGAGCTTTTAAGAGCGTTTAAAATTGAAAGCATGTTGACAAGAAATGTTTAATGTTTAATTGTTAACAATCCATTACTATTTGCGGCTATTACGTTAACGTTTAGCTTTTACGTAGTTTTACGCTTTACAATCATAGATACGAGCTATTATTATTAATCTAGACCCATAATATTATTATGTTATAAGAATGTGTAGCTCATTTTATTATTACTTATATTGTAACAATATTAATCATAACATCAATAATTCATTAAGCTTAATATAGTACTAGAGCACATTTTCTTATTAGGCTTAATGAGTTATTGCTTTACTAATGATTAATGTTGCTACAATATAAGTAATAATAAATGGGCTAAACATAATAATAATAATAATAATAATAATAATAATAATAATAATAATAATAATAATAATAATAATAATAATAATAAGCCTAGATTAATAATAATCCGCTACAAGATGCATCTATATCTAACAATTTTAACCATTAACAAGTTACCGCTATTCGCTAATGCTAGGTTTGACAAACATACTTCGTTTGTAAAAAATTAGCTTTAAGTCTCGTGCAGGCAAGGAGTTTACACATGAATCAATTTATTTTTAAAATTTTTAGTTTAATATACGGACATGTAAGAATTTAACAGTGTTTAACGTTTTTTAAATGTGATATACACGTACGGGGTTAAAACTATAAGCGCAACTAATAATTATATTTAAATAAATTTGTTTGGTGCGTATTTATACGTCGTACTTTAATTTTGATACTTATAATCTCGTTGATCTACAGATTTTGGGTATTACAATTCAATTAATTGTCATTATCCGTATTCTAGTTATTGTCCTGTGTACACGGGTCATTAAACTCGGATAATAATAGTAGTAGTAGTTGTTTATAAAAGATGTTTCAAGTATATGGGGTTTTAGAATCATTAAACATATTAGCAGGCTTACTACTTAAGCATAAGAATCNTGGTCACTTTATGCAATTGATATATGAGCTTTTTGTAAGTTTATGCAATTGAGATGCTTCGAGAAACTCGAGACCTTAAATGGGGACATGGTTAACGGCTTTTTTTAAACAGTTGTAGTCTTGTAATAAATTGAAACAAAGTTAACTGAACTAAATCAAGTTGATGTAGAAACTCAGAAGTCAATAAATAAAACTTTCAGATATCTGATTACCGTCAAGAAATTGATGTCGGAATTCTTACTTACTTTGCTGTAACTGTAAACATCAAATTTATATAAACAAGAACAATAAGATAATTTATAAAGAGGTATGGAATTTAATATGTGACCCCAACTTCGAATGTTTTACAATGGTGGGATACTTGGTTAACGGTGAGATGCTTGGTTGTCTATGATGAAGTACAACTAACAAAGTCATAGTGCAAGCATGCTACTTTTACATAATATATAGGTATATATTTTGCTTTGTGTACATAGGTTGATACATCAATATCATCAAAGTGTTTATATTTTACTTTTCTCATACCTTATCGCGGCAGAGTTGAGTATTGTTGTTGTTACTTGTGTAATTCCTCATCGAACAAATAAAAGAAAAAATAAACATTTGTACTTATTTTATTGCATATTTGCGTATATGCGATTTTTCTTACTGAAGTTTACTATCTCAAATGTCTACTTCATACAATGTCAAAAATGAGTATAATTTTTTGTCGTGCATTGCCGTGAACTTATATCTTTAAGTTTTCATATTAAGATAATTATAGAATCTTGTATATTAAACCTACAGAACACGTTGTTAGTATATTTCTCATTAATGATTATTTCGTATGGTGTTGTATGATATGACGAGGTGAACTATTTGTTATTGACATTGTATGCATTTTTTTTACGGGGTTTGCTTTTTGAGTGAAAGATCGAGTTTATGATTTAGTTCCAGATTTGTGTCTTCTTAGCTTATTCAAAACCCCGAGATGCTTTTACCATTTGTTATGTCCATTACTCAATCCAAGTGACGGATACATAGAATTCGATTCTTCGGATAACTTAATTCAAATAATCTAGTTTTGCAACTAAAATGACTTAAGTGTGTTTCGTAAGGAGCTTTTAAGAGCGTTTAAAATTGAAAGCATGTTGACAAGAAATGTTTAATGTTTAATTGTTAACAATCCATTACTATTTGCGGCTATTACGTTAACGTTTAGCTTTTACGTAGTTTTACGCTTTACAATCATAGATACGAGCTATTATTATTAATCTAGACCCATAATATTATTATGTTATAAGAATGCGTAGCCCATTTTATTATTACTTATATTGTAACAATATTAATCATAACATCAATAATTCATTAAGCTTAATATAGTACTAGAGCACATTTTCTTATTAGGCTTAATGAGTTATTGCTTTACTAATGATTAATGTTGCTACAATATAAGTAATAATAAATGGGCTAAACATAATAATAATAATAATAATAATAATAATAATAATAATAATAATAATAATAATAATAAGCCTAGATTAATAATAATCCGCTACAAGATGCATCTATATCTAACAATTTTAACCATTAACAAGTTACCGCTATTCGCTTTAAGTCTCGTGCACGCAAGGAGTTTACACATGAATCAATTTATTTTTAAAATTTTTAGTTTAATATACGGACATGTAAGAATTTAACAGTGTTTAACGTTTTTTAAATGTGATATACACGTACGGGGTTAAAACTATAAGCGCAACTAATAATTATATTTAAATAAATTTGTTTGGTGCGTATTTATACGTCGTACTTTAATTTTGATACTTATAATCTCGTTGATCTACAGATTTTAGGTATTACAATTAAAATTAATTGTCATTATCCGTATTCTAGTTATTGTCCTGTGTACACGGGTCATTAAACTCGGATAATAATAGTAGTAGTAGTTGTTTATAAAAGATGTTTCAAGTATATGGGGTTTTAGAATCATTAAACATATTAGCAGGCTTACTACTTAAGCATAAGAATCATTTTTCTTTGTAAAACATTCAATAGTTTTTTGTTGAAAGTTTAAGGTTTGGCTGTAAGTCTATTAAGCAATCAAATCTAACATTTATTTACAGTTAAGTTTGAGATTAAAAAAAATAAAATAAAAAAGGCTAACATAGTTAAGTGTATTTTTGTTCTTCACCGAATTTATTAGCCAATAGAAGAACTGGATTTTACAATTAAGCTCTCATATTGTTCAATAAAAGACGTAAACATTTTATTTATTATATAATAAAAGATTAAAAAAAAAAAAATTGAATGCTTGTTATTTGATGGAGTAAGTTAGTAGAGCCGAAGAAAGCAATGTTTACTGGACCTGATCGAGCCATTAGGTCACAGTTCAACCAGTGTAACCGGTGGTTGAAACGGGTCAAAACCAGCTTTCAATCACTCGATCAGTTCACGGTTTAACCGGCCGGGTCAACCCGAGTTTTAAAACACATGCGGAGTAAAGAGTTTTACTACCCGAGTGGACTAATACCCCACCCGTGACCCGTGTATAGATAGTTTAGCAAGCAGCCAAACAACCCAACTCTTAAACATAACATAACAAAAAACCCTGATTTCAAAAATAATCGGATCGACGATCAACAAAATTGCAATTACTCTGTAGTAATCATGGTAACAATAATACAAAGTCTGTTAGGATCAGTTTCTAATTTCCTTTTTATAAACATTTTTGTTTGCTTATTATATATATTCAACCGATTGTTGTAGTTTGATTGAGGTTGATTCATTGCCAGATTTTATATGCTAACAGATGGCTTACTAGTTTAGTAAGGGCCTGTTTGGCTAAGCTTATTAACGTTTGGGCTTATTTTTTATAAGCTCCAATTTTACGGCTTATTTTGAGACTTATCGGCTTTTATAAGTTTATCACATCATAATAAACTTATATCATATAAGATATAAGCCAGACAAGTCTCAAAATAAGCCGTAAAATTGGAGCAATAAGCTTACGTTTAATAAGCTTAGCCAAACACCCCCTAATTTATTATCAATCAAAAAAACTTGTCTCCTTTCATGTTATGTAACAATATTCATCCCAACATACATAGCCCATTACCTTGCGCTTGATTGAGAATTGGCCAAATGTTTTAAAAAGGTATCATACTTGCCACCCTTTGTTTTTATGGGCAGTGAACAATTTTTTTTGCTTATACGGGTACTTTTCTTTCAAATTTGACCTTTTTGAGGTATTTTACAACATTTTGTGACATTTTTACCCCTCTCAGCTAATAGGAATTTTATATTTTTGAAGGGCAAAAGTGTCACAAAGTACTTTAAAAAGGACGAATTTGAAAGAAAAGTACCCCTATAAGCAAAAAAATTTTGTTTGCTACCCAGAAAAATAAATGGTGTCAAGTATGATACTTTTTAAAAATATTTGCCGTTGAGAATTTCTCTTTTTATTTTTTGCGACTTATCTCTGATGTGATAACTGTCAACAAGTCTGTTTTGCCAATAATGATGATAGACTACATTCTATTTTCAAGTCAAAAAAATAGGAAAATAGATTGTTTACTTTCTTCATATATATCACATAGCGCAAGAATGGTTATGTAACTCCACCAAGTTGAATTATGATAGGAAGGTTGGGTCGGATTTTCCTTTTTCTCAATTCTAGAATGCACTAATTATTACATGATTTTAGCGGCTCTATGATTTGGAAATATACTTTTCAACATGTTTCATTGTTCCACTTTTACCTATTTTTAAGCAAATCTGTCGATATCACCACGTACTTGTAAGCTATAGTCAAACATGCTAATAGGTATTCTACAAAGCAGATCATATGGGAAAAGACAGTGTGTTTGCTGTCATATGCCTTAAGTGTTATGCCTTGAACAAATGTTGCCTTATACATCTCTTCTGTTACTTTTGATTAATTAATGTTGCCATTTGCCTGATTTGCTTGCTATATGTAATGATGGTAGGTGCGTTTACAGCTCGACCCATTTTTGAACGAACTAACTAGCATGTTTGAGAAGACTACAGAAAAAGGCTCTGTATGGGTTACTCTCAAACATTGTAAGCTCTTTTTTTCTTACTTATTGTTTAGCTTCAGATATATTGCTTTTTAGAGTACATATTTTATTCAATATATTGATTGTAATTCTTTCTCTATCTGTTCCTCCTCAGCATCTGACAAGTCTAAGGTGCAAAAGAATAAGCTAGTAACTGCTGGTAAAGAAGTTGAATACAAATGTCTAGTCAGGGCGACTGATGGGAAAAAGAACATTTCCACATTGGTAAGACACTCTAACCGAGTTATGTCTTCATCTTCTGTTCTTTTTTACTTCATTGAATTTATTTGCTCTTCACCCTTTTCGCATCGTAAATTGGTTGACTCATAAGTTTATCATGGGTAAATTATCTACGCTATCTGGAAATAGCCAATAGATTTAAATGGAAAACTGAAAGGACAAAATACCGTGATTTAATATCAAATCCAACCATTAAAAGTCTCAAATTTTGCTACTTAGAAGTCTACAATGTTTCTCAACTTTATTTAATTATCAGAAAATAGACATCAGATTTGCAACACCAATGTATGTATGTTTTGTGGAACTCGTGTGGTTTTCAGCTTTTTACAAAGATAACTTTGAAAAAGGTCCAAGGTATCATGAAAATGTTTGTCAAAAACAGTGTTTAGGATGTGATGTGTTTACAGCTACGAGTTCGAGCAACAGTTGTGAATGCATCCTCCTAGCTTGGATAAAAGAATCCTCGATGGTTAGGTTGTTTGGATTTACTTGTTGAAAAACGATTATCTGAATGTTTGCATAAAGTGGTCGAGTCTATTAATTTAGGGATCAAATAAGCACTTTCATAGCAGCTGCAAAAAAACTAACTTTCCGGGGTCAAATAAATTTACTGAAACACTTATACTTACTTGAGTCTTCTACTCTCGTATCAAAAGAAGTATCTACTTTTTCACAAGAATGCCCTTTTTGGTCTTTTTATGTGTTACCTTCTTCAATAAACAGGGTTATTTAGACAGTTACATATCTATTAATTGTTTATCACAACTTCATACAACAAAAACGCAATTAAACACTATTTCCTACCGCTTCTTTTTGTAGTTGCTTGACAGATTCTGATTATTTACATTGACAACGAGTATAAAGCTCACATCCAAGCACCCCAATCGTCTCGTATGTTGCATATCAAATAACTAACTGTTCGTGAACTTGTAACTTTGTAGCACATAATAAAATGTGTGAAAGAGGTTTGATTATTAAAGATGGACTATTTGAGACTTGCTCATATATAAGTTTTGTATTAGGTTTTATTTTTCCTTTTGAGCATGCTGATTAGTTGCTTCTGACTTTCATCTCTTCATTAGTTCCAGTCATTTTCCTATGTCACAATTATATAACATTTTTTTTGGGAAATTTATGCATTGGTTTCATTCACTTCTCCTCGATGGGGTTACAAATTGGTGCATAATTGATCGAATGGCGTGTTTTTGTTTCATATATTTTCTTTTAGGATAAATGATGCTTCTTGAGTGGAGAGTTGAATGAGTGGGTAGGGTAAGGGGTGAAAACGGGCCTGGGTGGGTGGGCCGACCACCCTTTTTGTATACTGGGTTTTTACTTTTTAGTTTTGTATAATTATTTTTGTGAAAACTATATTTTTAGAGGTTTTATGCACTTTAACATAGTTTAATATGAGTGTCTCTTTGACCAATAAATCAACCCAGTTATAGGTCAAATGATTGAAATTCCCATAAACTTGTGTCGTACACTCATATGGTTGAAGCCAGTATCTTTTGTGTGTAAAAACTATGCTGAAAGTTCATTGACTACTTATACGTGTGCTGCTAATAGTAAATTATTCTCATCTTTGGTCAACATTGGTGTATCAACGTTTAGTTCCAAATTGAACCTCTGTGTGTAGACTGGATTCATATAGGAGAAGAAGGCTTGATGCTAGTTATTCAAAGGAAGTCAAGTAATGCTAATTCTTTGCAGTCCTAGGTGATATATCTCTTTTCTCTAGAGGGTGCAAATAGGGCGGGTTGGGTACTTGGGTAGTGGATCAAGTTGACATTTATTTTGCTACTGGTTAAGCTTGGGGTGACCCGAGCCACTCTTTGTCTGATTTTATGACTTCTATAGACTTTTAGTTTTCTGAATGTGACTGAAATTTATGATTTAATTGTAATTTCAGTTGTTTGAACCAATAATTTCGAGGTTTAATGCCATAATATATTTGGGTGTTTTTGACCTGCTTGACCCATTTTCCCTGGTTTCCTGATGGATAATACTCAGTTCCTCATTAAACACTACCTATATCGATCAATTTATTAGTAAATATCAGGTTCTTTATGCAGCACCTATAGTGTCTTTCTTGATTTCGTGATATACAAATCGCCTCCCTTGGTAAAATGGTTGAAATCACCACTCCCTCTTGCAATCTTATGCTGATTAATTTTCTTATATCTTGGTTTGCGTTGAATAACAGGTGGGATTGAAAGACCATCAACGATTTCAAGCATCTTATGCAACTATTTTGAAGGCCCGCATGACCTCTTTGAAAAAGAGAGAGAAGAAGGACAAGCGAAAGGCTGCGGATACTGATAAGAAGCAAGAAGTGTCAAAGAAGCCCTCTACAACTGCCAAGGCATAGTTTATTAGTCTTGTCACCGGGTTCATGCTTTATTCTACATCTAATGTTGCATGCTTTCTTTTGTGCTCCTCCATTTAAGAAACTCTTATGTTTTGCCCCTAACTCATGCTTCCTTTTAAAGAATCATAGATACAGTTGATACAGTTGAGTGGATAATCAGCTAGTGAATTTTTCTGGAAAAGGCATTATCATATGCGGTGTCACAAGATCTTGAGCTATGCATTGCTTTAGGTAGAATTGGTAAAATGGNATTATTTTTTTATTTATTTATTTATTATTATTATTATTATTATTATTATTATTATTATTATTATTATTATTATTATTATTATTATTATTATTATTATTATTATTATTATTATTATTATTATTTATTTATTTATTTATTTTTATTTATTATTATTTTTTTTTGGCTTATAAGATTATATAACAAAAATAAGCTCATCTTAGTGTTTGGATAAGCTTAGGCTTATGAGGATATTTAAGGGAGGTTTAGATAAATTTGTATTTTTGTGTGTTAAGAGCTTATTGGTTGCAAGTTCATCTTCCACCTTTTATTATAAGGTAATTCAAAGATTCAAACACTTAGCAAAAGCTTATAAACATATAAGCTATCAGCTAGTTATCTAAAATAAGTTTAAGCCCACTATTGCGCATTCATATATTCATTTACTGAAGGTGATAATGTAGTTTAGGTGGTTTTTATGTCGTCCTTGACCAATGTTACTTAATAGGGATGAGATCTCACTTAACTGCCCATTTGCCTCTGAAACCATAAAACAAAAACCAGGAAAATGGTGTTGGAACTAATGCGATAACAAACATGCAAAAATACAACAAAACATCACCATTCACATATAAATCCAGTGAAGGAACTAAAATGTTGATTAAGTTGAGACTCGATTCCAAACTCTAACTAAAAGCTTTAAACAAACTGATAAATCAATACTCTCGAAAGAAATATTAACTCATAAATTAAAGATTATACAAATCAACATATCATTATTCACTTCATTAGAAGAAAGCACGGCTACCATAGAAAACCCGTCCGCCATCTTTCTTCTTGGTTTCGATTTCTACATTGTTCTTCGGTTGTTCAAAAACATCCCCACGATCTTCGGTGTCAACCTTTTCAAGGTTCATTGGTAGCTTCATTTTCGCTAAAGACTCAGTAAATTGTTGCATACTTCTCATATACATATCAACAATCTGTTGTTGCATCTCTGATTCTTCTTTTACCTCTTTATTTTCTCTCAAATTGTTGTCCTTGGAACCCGAACTTTCTACACTTGTAGAATTCGTCGATTCACCTACTAAAGTATTTTTCTTTTCCAACGAGTCAGCTGAGTTCCTATCATCACTTAAACTCGTCATTGTAGAACTAAAAAACCCCGAATTCTGAATACTGTCATTAGGCGAGATCGAGCCAGAATTTGCAACCATTTCATAGTCATCCACTCTATGATCAGACCCTGATGCACCTAAACAAAGAAAAGAACCGTGCCCAATTGGAGCGGGCTTAGTAAGTGCACCATGACCTGATAACCCGAAATACTCAGAAACCATCTGTTGATTCTCTCTTACGACATTGATGTCAGGGAACTCAATCCTGGAATACTCAATGGTATCCAACAACACAACTTCAGAAGTTATAGACGAACTAGTGACTGAATCAACATTATGATTAAACGACGAATTCGTATCTAAAGAAAGACTCAGTTTCACAGTACCAGCAGGAGAATGAAACAAATCAGTTGAAGAAAGACTAAAATCTTGAGTCAATTCTCCTTTTCCACTAACCAAAGAAATCGGGACTAATACGAACCCCAGAAGTTGATCTTCCATAAAACTTTTAGCTCTACTAAGCATCCACATTTCACACTTAAGAACAGCATCATATTGGTTTATTTTAATCACCAACTTTTCATTAAACTCAGGGTTTTTACCACCACCATTTATAATCCTAGTTGAGAAAGTCTCATCAGGGTTATAAGTAAGTGAAAATTTGGCATAAACATCTTGGTTTTCATAGATACATATATTATGAATGTTTCTAGCATGATGAATATAAATTTCAAGAATTCCAGAGAATTGAGTACTACCTTCTGTTGTCGGGTTATATCGAAATCTTGATGTTTGATCATATGATGAATCCATACCAAAAAAAGATACTAGTAGAATTATAAAAGAAGATTATGGTTTAGAACACATATACTACTATATAGCAAGAAACATGATGATCAAATATAGTAAGTATATGCATATGAATTGAAGGGAAAGCATAGTAACTGTTCCTTGAAGATATGAAATATGTATTGAAGCAAAAGCATGTATTAAAGTCAAGTGTTTAGAAAGATAGTTGATTTTTTTGTGGAGGGGTAGTAGGTAGGGTAAGAAAGGAAGAAAAAAATGAGAATGATGATGATGATTATAAAGGTATTATGATGATGTGAGAATGGTTGAAAATGTTGTTCAAAGTGTTTGATGTTTGTTTCTTTCTTTTTTCCACTTAATGAATGAATATATGCATGACATTTGGAGAGAGAAAGAGTGATTATTGCTTGCTTGATATTGCAGCCTCCACTTCTAGTGTGGTGTGTGTGTGTTTGCTGACCCACAAAGATGAAGAGCACAAACATATGTGTTACACGGTTTCAAGGTTGTGACTTTGAATGGAGGGCTTTTTGGATGTCCATTCATCTTGTCAAATCTTTGTCCTTCCAACCATGTCTGTTAATCCGTTTAAGATCTTGATTTAACATCTTACTACAATTTTACGATACACTGAAGCATGTTGGTGATTTTAGTGTCATATATACATACAATTTCTCTTCAGTTCTGTTTAGTATTCTTGTGCCTAGAAAACTAAGTGTTCTTCTTAAATTATCCCGATAAAGATTTCGTGATACTCAGACATCAATCAATAGGATCGAAATACTTTATACGAAAAGTGAACATACACGATTTAAGATTAAAGTTAAAAAGAAAAACTTTAAAATGTCAAAACTAGACATTTAATATGACGAGGGAGTGATTATTAAACGACAAACATTCAACTTATATAACTTCCTAATGGCCAATGAATAGTATTAAACTATTGTATCATGTTTAGTAGACCTTTAAGTCTTTCATGAGTAGATGATATATTTTGTCTTTACACAAAATACAAGCTATTATGATATTTTGTCCTCGTCAGATATTTTCAATTTTGATCTTGCAAACACGAAGATTATTCACAGATTAATTCCGATCTTAACAATCTTGCTTCCGACTATTTACATGTGTCTAAAAAAAAAAAAAAAAAAAAAAAAAAAAAAAATTTTAAAAAAAAAAAAAAAAAAAAAAAAAAAAAAAAAAAAAAAAAAAAAAACCGCGTCACCTGTTTGACTTGGTGCAAACTTAAAGTGGGAACATCCGACCTCTCTAAGTCATAGTTCACACCCATATATAAGAAAAACAATGGAGTTCCATAACTATGGGTACAATATTCCAAGACATTGAAATTACATGTGAGAAATAAATATTCAACTGAAACATAGTATAATGTAACTTAATAAACTTCATATCTATGAAACGAAATAAAAGTAAAAAATCAACAAAATCAATAAAGCATGCGTTAGAGAGAAGCTTTGGATACCAATATTACATGTTAGCTAGAGAGGTGGTAAAGTGGCACCAAAAAGTTAAATCTTTTTGTTCTAAGCAAGACTGATTTTTCAGGTCAAGCCAATCATGATACCTTTTTATGCCTCATCATTAGCAATGAGAGACTAAAAATTCATAAACTGTGTTACTAATAAATAAGTGCATTCGGTGAAACTAGTAGCTTATGATGTATAAAATTATTTTGCTGGAGGCTCGTCAGCCAAACAAAGCCTATATTTTGAAGTAAAATATTGGGAAAAAAACAAGCTTAAACTTTTATAAGCTCTTATTAACTTGTACGCCATATCACATTTATCCACAATAAAGTAAGGTGTGAATTGGCGGAAATACCCTGACCCGGGTGCCTTTCGACAGCAGCCATTGTCCACCCCACAAGAAATAGCTCATCAACTCTATTGACCCAGTGGAGCACCAACTCGAGTGAGCACGAGCCAAGATTCGAACCCTTAACCTTTTATCCACAAAATCTCTCCAATGGGCCATGGGATTTTCGGAGGTAGGTACCAACTGAGCCAAAGCCCTTTGGTACGCCATATCACATTTATCTCAACAGACACCACATCCAAATATAGAAAAAAAGAGCGCCTCAAAATCCTAGCACTCGCATGGCAAATTGCAATTAACGGCGGCCCCTTTAAATTTCAAAGCTGAAAACAGTTGAACCGAGAACAGACAGGTAAGAAAAGCAACACAGGCATATTATGAGAATAAATACTTCGGAGAACTGAAGACAGCAACTTTGACTTGAAAAATTCAACCACTATTCTGAGAAAAACCTAAACAAAGAGCATTTGAATTAAAATTATCATGCTGCTCAGCTTTAGAACCAATATCAACATGACCAAAATAGTCCATCAAGAAAATATATTAATACAGCTTAATTATCAGAGAACTAGTAGGATACGACAGGGTACTGCACAGTATGAGACCCTTCTTATCACTTAACATCTAGGACTAACACCATTATTTCACAATTTGCAAAAGAAACACTGTACAGATAGGATGAACTGGGCTCACAACAAACCTCCGAGTTGGTCACCCACAGGTTCACAAATGGTGGGAATCAGTTGCGCCCCAGCCTAACCAAATGCTGCTGATGTTTTGCAGCCGCAGCCTTGTCTGCAGCTTCACGTTTTAGGGCCCTCTTGGCTCGACGACCCACTGCAGCTGTGTCTTTAGCTGCAGACGACTCTTTCTTTTTGGGTTCACGTGAAGAAGAACCAGCACCCGAGTCCTGGAATTGAGGCTGTTGATAGACAGGTCTCGCCTCTTGCTTTCCAGCCCTCACAAACCCATTATTACCCCATCTCCGGTTGCCAATACGGATGTTAATATTTGATGAGCGTCCCAGATACACCTCATCCAGATCTTCATCATCCTCTTCTTCTTCATCATACCCGTAAGCATAAGTCTCTTCTTGCGCGTGATCATCCACCACTTCATGGTTCTCCACGTGCAAAGGATGAAACCATGAAGCCCTCAAGAGGAGGCAAACGCTCTCCTCAAACATATAGTCATGAATGCTGTTAATAGCACAACAAACATTAGAATTCATATTGAGAGACACAACACTTGTCTTCTACCTTATCTTTTAAGGGTGGCAGAACAGATGGGTGTGGTGGATTGAGTTAAGGGTTATAAGACATTATAATGCAAGAACAAATATGTTATAAAACTTTCATATCAGTGATATATGTGCCAAAGATGAATACATATATTATTATGACAATAATCTAAAGCTTAATAGAACATCTAAAAAGTCATATGCATCACAAATAGACTTTAGACCCATCTGAAGTATTAAAAAAAGAAACAAATCGGTCCATTCCTACGTGAAAGGATCAATATAACACCTCTATTACCTTCTTGTCTTACATCTTTACACCATTTTTCATGTTCATAATTGGTCGTTCACCGCTGAATAAAGTACTATAAACTAAGACTGTAGTCAAACAACACTACCCCAAAACAATATAGAAGGACACTGGAAAACATGCTGACGACACTTTTTTCTTGTGAGTATCCTAGTTGAGTTAAAAACAAAATGAACTCTGAAATAACAAGGGTGCTGCATATAGTAAATGCAGTAACTTTTAACATGATTGCTTGGAATAAGAAGAAAACACCCTCAAAAGCTCAAACCTGAGTTGCTCATGATCCTCACAAAAGAGCTACTCTTTAGAAGAGTAGAAGCAATTGACATTAAGATACAAAAGATAGTCCTATGTTTTGATCAGAAAAGACTAACCAACTTTCCCAAGAGTAAAAAGCAGATTTTGCCTTCAATAGATGGCGAAGCCATCCCCGGTTCGTATTAAGTGTCACAGATTTGACGACTATTAACACTAGCATAGAGAACAGACAAGGACAGTCAACAGTAGCTCTGTACCTGCCATCAAGAGAACGATGAACATTGAGGAACTCAAACGGATGCTTGCATTGCGGGCAGGTTGGTTCCTTCTTATATGTGGCCCATCGGAGGATGCAAAACACGCTACACAAAAAGAGATATAGGTTAATTTAACAGTGTAACTACAATTAAAGAGAAATGAGTGCATTCATAGAAAGTGCTCTTAATTACATCCATCAAAACCATGAGCCAACTAGCCATAAGAATGTATCAAAAAAAAAAAATAATAATAAAAAAAAAAAATAATAAAAAAAAATAATAATAATAATAATAATAATAATAATATTTCATTAGTAACAGCCACTGTCATGCATACAAAATATTTTTCTAACATATAATCTTTGACTCATAATCTACGAGTTGCACGGTCTTTCAGCGAAAACAGTCAGATGTATGAGTTGCCAAGTTGTTTTAATGACGCCAAGTGAATAAATCATTGTTAAAGTCACGTGAACTCCTCTGATAATGACATACAATACCCGTTGCAAACATCTAAGCACCATAAGAAAACGCCAATAAATGCAGGCGAGATATACAAGTCATTATAAAATATGGAAGGACAAGAGAAAATAATGAAGTCACGCAGTGATGCCATGAGATGCATACAAAGATAAATGTCGTAAATCATTGTTGAAGTCATGCTAACTTCAGACAATACCCGTTACAGATATCTATTTCGTAATGTCAAATTGATCTTTTTGTTTTAATGGTTCAAGATTTTTCTAATGTATTTTGTGACGTAACCTTAGACTTGGATATATAGGTGCTATTTAATAATAGTATAATTTCTTTTTATGAAAAGATGGAAATCTAATAATGGGTATCACAACCAACCCACGGTAACCTCCTTTTCGGGTACCCACCTAGTACGGGTCGGTTCCAGGTAATGAAATGAGCTACCCACCCCGTAAAGAAACACGTATAGTTTTAACTACACAAACCAAACAGCCCTGTGAACACTTGTGCTATTCAGCTCTTCTCCAATGTTCAATACGCTGTAATGTAATACACTAAACCTTACAGCAAAATTATGAATAAAGATGAGAAACATCTTGGAAACCATAATAAGTAGTTTGACGTCTGTGTTCTACTCCAACAAATATCATAAGCTTCCCTTGACACCATGACGGGTGAAAGGAAGTATTACTATTNTTTACATATTTGAATTTTCGGAAACTAGTAAATCTGGCCCGCGCGAGTTCAAGACTTATTGTAATGTTTTTATTTTAATAATAGTGTCTTATTCGAAAAAAGTAAATAATAATAATAATGATAATAATAATGATAATAATAATAAAAAAAAAAAATAATAAAAAAAAATAATAATAATAATAATAATAATAATAATATTTCATTAGTAACAGCCACTGTCATGCATACAAAATATTTTTCTAACATATAATCTTTGACTCATAATCTACGAGTTGCACGGTCTTTCAGCGAAAACAGTCAGATGTATGAGTTGCCAAGTTGTTTTAATGACGCCAAGTGAATAAATCATTGTTAAAGTCACGTGAACTCCTCTGATAATGACATACAATACCCGTTGCAAACATCTAAGCACCATAAGAAAACGCCAATAAATGCAGGCGAGATATACAAGTCATTATAAAATATGGAAGGACAAGAGAAAATAATGAAGTCACGCAGTGATGCCATGAGATGCATACAAAGATAAATGTCGTAAATCATTGTTGAAGTCATGCTAACTTCAGACAATACCCGTTACAGATATCTATTTCGTAATGTCAAATTGATCTTTTTGTTTTAATGGTTCAAGATTTTTCTAATGTATTTTGTGACGTAACCTTAGACTTGGATATATAGGTGCTATTTAATAATAGTATAATTTCTTTTTATGAAAAGATGGAAATCTAATAATGGGTATCACAACCAACCCACGGTAACCTCCTTTTCGGGTACCCACCTAGTACGGGTCGGTTCCAGGTAATGAAATGAGCTACCCACCCCGTAAAGAAACACGTATAGTTTTAACTACACAAACCAAACAGCCCTGTGAACACTTGTGCTATTCAGCTCTTCTCCAATGTTCAATACGCTGTAATGTAATACACTAAACCTTACAGCAAAATTATGAATAAAGATGAGAAACATCTTGGAAACCATAATAAGTAGTTTGACGTCTGTGTTCTACTCCAACAAATATCATAAGCTTCCCTTGACACCATGACGGGTGAAAGGAAGTATTACTATTTTTTTTTTTTCTTATTAAAAAGATGACCTTTTTACCATCTAAATATGCACATAAATGTTAAATCAACCCCATACCCTGCTCCTGGCGAGATAATGTATTGATGTTGTGGAAATATAAAGACAACAAATAATGGCATTTTAAGGTAAACCGAAACCGAATATTCTTTTAACATCTTCCAAAGTGACATTGAAATAGCAGAATAAGGGGGTGTTTGTTTAAGCTTATATGTGGCTTATTAGCTTATTTGTGTCTCGGCTTATTCATAAGCCTCAATTATCCGGCTTATTTTGAGACTTGTGGACTTATATAAGTTTATCATAAGTCTCAATATAAAGCCGGAAAATTGAGGCTTATGAAATATAAGACGAAATCAAATAAGCTCATAAGCCCACATATAAGCTTAAACAAACACCCCCTTATAGTAAAGCTAGGCATAGATCTATTTGAAGAGATTAAAAATAAATCAACAGACCTGTCCCCCCTATTATTAATAGATCTGTATAACGAAATTATTAAAACTAACCTTTAGTTGAAGAGATTAATTGTTGAGAAACAGCTGCTTTGTGTTTGAAGATCTGATATTTTTGAGACAAGAAAGAATGAATATTTGTCAACTATAAAAGGTTTACTTTTTGTTGAGAGTTGCCACATCAATTGAGCCAATCAAAGGTTGCCATGTAGGATTATTTGAGTGTTTTTTTGAAATAGGTGGTTATGGGCTTTTACTTTGTTGAAATGTAAACTTTTTTTTTTGGCTGTGTGTATCATTCGGCCCAAACAAGTAGGGGTAATACCGTAATACCCACATAAAGTGAAAACCGAAACTGAATCGAACCGAAAAAAGCTGAACTAAAATTGTAATCGAACTAAATTTGTCAAAATCGAATCGAACAGAACTAAATATTCAGTTTTCGATTTGAATATGAGTTTGACAAAATGAAAGCCGAACAGAACTGAAAATCGAAAACCGAATTCACATAAATATATATATTTTTCATATATTTATATAAAAAAATATTGAAACTCTTTCATAGTATAAATTTAACATTTTTTAAGGTTGAATTTTTTTTATTTTTTTTTTGCTAAAAATCTATATAATTAAAATTATATAATTCGGGTTATTCGATTGAGTTATCGGTTATTTAGTTCGGTTTCCAGTTATTCGGTTCGGTTTAATCTGATTTGAATTTGATTTGGTTCGGTTTTTCGTTTTACCCAAAAAAAACTTTAACCAAACTAACTGAATTGAATAAACCGAACAACCCGGTAATCGACCCGTTGGTTTAAAAATGCGTTTTGCGATCCGATGCGCTAAGGGTCGCAAAGTCCATTGCGTGATGCATGATGCAAATGCGAGCGCAATTTGGACGCATTGCGTTTAGTATTTAGAAAAGTACGAAAATTATTTATGCATAATATATTCTACCAAGTACCAAGTAAATTCAATAAACATACGATATAAGTTACTACCATATTGAAATTAGGCCAATGATTCATTAGTAAAATAAATAAGTCGAAAGCAAAGCTTGGTGTAAAACACTTAACAAAACACAAGATACTATATTTTCATTATTTTGTTTGTTTTGTACGTCTTTTAACAAGTTCTATCTTTAAAATCACATTTAAATATTTGGATCTCATTTATATGGTTTATTTTTGACAAAAATGACTCAAATTCTAGATTGCGACAATTGCGACCGTTGCTAACATTACACAAATGCGGTAAATTGCGGTCTAATGCGAACGCATTATGGGATGGCCTTGCATTAGGCACCATAATGCGAAATTTCAAATGCAACGCAATGATGCGTGCAATTTGCGCAATGATGCGCGCATTTTTAAACCAAGATCGACCCGATGAACACCCTTACAAACAAGTTCCATGATATCTTGACTAGACTATTTCCAAAGTCAAAGGCTTGGTATCCTTGAAGAACCTAGTCAGGAAAACTTCTTTTCCTCACTAGTTTATTGTGTCTTATTTAAACAACGACCATGTTATATATTTCATTTCATTCAATTTCATCTCTGTGTAGCATTATCATTTGTTGTAGATTTTTTTTCTTTCATTTACTCACCGTAAAATTGTTGTGATACTTTTTCTCTCCGGCACATCTGAAATTAATTTATCCTCATTTTAATATAATGAAAAACACACACAATAGCATGAAAAGAGTTTTTCAACCATCAAAAATAAAGATTATGTATTCGATTTTTTATCATGTAGATAATCGCGGGATGGAATGAACTTTAAGAATGCAATAAACCGTCAGGTGCCGTTTGGTTTGCTAGTTGGAATCACTATAGGTATGGGATTGATAAGATGATGGAATCGGTATAAGTATGATAGATCAAAAAGTGTTGTTTTGTTAATAAACTTGGGTTTCAATTATATCTAAATTAAAAATAAATAAAATAAATAATCATGTTTTATCTCTTTTGTTTTTTTATGTCAACATTAAAATTTCACATAGTTGATTGTGACGTTTGATTGAAGATTAATAAAAAAAATATTTTAAATAACGCAAAGTGGATGAACTATTAAATAAATGGGGCCAGCAAGTGGGACACCCATGTATGGATTTTTCATTCTTACCTAGTGAGTCTAGTATGACACAAGCACAATTATTTGGTATCCTCATTGTCATAGGTGTATATCAAATAGATACAATGATTGTCATTGTCATTCATCCATTCCCATAGGTGTGTACCAAACATATACTCAGATTAGAACCACATGCTCGTGCTTAAAGTACATGACATAATATCATATTTTGCACTACCCATCATGAACTTAGAGGTGCTAGTAAAAATAACAAGTATCACTTGCTTACTTTACTTCATGTAAAGCGGTAATTAATAAATATGTTGTTTATAAAGGTAACAAGGCATAATGATTTATTAAAGGGTGGTTATATCCATATTACCAAAGTAAGATATAGTTCGTACAAAATGCTTTAGGTGCTGTTTGGTTTGTAGATGGGTTTAGATTATAATTTGGGATTTAAATGTAAAGTTGTATATTAGGATTAGGATTTGGATTTGAGTAGGTAAGAGAACAAATTACATTTAATTAAAAGTATTATTTTTAATTGATAGTGGTAGATTAAAATAAATATTTGTTATTTTAATATATAGATTTATGTGTTAAAAATTAATATTTATTTATATAGTTAAGAGATAGATAGAGAGAAATGTATATATGGGACCCATTAAAAATCAAAAGCCACGAATTCCCACCTATTGGGTAAGTATTTCTCTATCTTTTACTATTTGGGACTCAATACCATATTTAATGCCAAGCAAAGGGTACCAAACATCTAATATGAGTCCAAAACCTAATCCCCTGAGAAATTCACTCCATTTCTCAAGCCTTTGTTCAGGGATAACAAAAACTTGGATGAAAATATGAGCAGAAGGTTTGTCATGCTTGAGTCAGGTATCACCAAGAAGGTTGATCAAAAGTGGGAAGGCACCACCAACCAACTCAAGCAAACAAACAAGATTCTCCTCGACTTGCTAAGATTGTTTGAAACAACTCTAAGTAGATCTATGTCACTACCTTTTGATTTCAAATCCATCATTGAAGCCGTTGGTTGCACCAGTGATGAAATGGCAAAATTGATTGATATTCTGAGATACTTCATGCATACCTTTCAACAAAAGCAAGCATCCACATCTACTGAAGTCAAGAAGCTGGTTAATCAAATGACTGACTTCCTGACCACCTTCAAGCCAATAGAAAATCATCCCATTGTTCCTGCTGAGAGGGAGAAAATGTCAAAAGATCAGGATCCTTACAAACTTAAAACCAAATCAACATCCCCATGAAGATTCATAGCTCTCCTCTGACGATGTCAATCATTCAACATCTGATGGGGAGCCTGAACTTGAAAAAGAACTAGCTTTGTTCTTTGTGGGATAAGCTGACAAACCAACTGTTGACGAAGAACCTGATGCAAAGAAATTGAAACTGAACATTCTACTCCCACCACCTATCTTTGAAATGCCAACTCATATCCAATCTATATTTTCACCTGCTGGTATAAGTGATGAATAATTCACTTATTAGCATCTGTTTCAGTCTAGTATGTCAAGGGATTCAACTACTGAACGTCGATTACTAACACCAAGCCCTGCTCAAGAAAATACTGACAAAGGGAAAAAGGTAATAGATGAAGGAAATAAAATGAAAGAATTAGTCCCTCTCATGGAAGAAGCTGGATCCAATCCATATATACCTAAATTCCCTGGTATGAGAATAACTATTAATGAGGCATTGGAAATAATGGAGGCATAAAAGAGATTCGCTGACAATTAGCAGCTGAGAAAGCTATTGAGGAAGCTCTGGATAAACTCAAAATCTCTTAGCTTGTTGAACAGAAAAGGGAGATGAGAAGTATGAAGCTAAAAGAGTTGCTAAACTTGAAATGTTCATAAGGGATTATGAGAAAGCCATGAACTTCAGGTACAGGAAAGAAACTATCATTGGCATCAAATACAAGATTGAACCCAATAGAACAGTGGCCATAGAATTAACCAGAAATCATGAACTCAGTAACTTTGATATTGTTTCCAACTTATCTCCGAAGTATCTGGGGTTGACAAAATTGAGAGAGGTTCATGATGTGGCCAGAAAATTGAAGTTAAAAGCTGCTAGTGAACTTAAGAATAATCTGGCCAACAAGTTCAAATGGGTCAGAGACTCAGCTGACAGACCTAGGTCTTCCTCATCCACCTGAACTAAATCAGCTTGATTTACCAGCTCCCAGAAAAAGGAATCCAATTTGGAAGAAAATAAAGAGGTTCGAGTTCAATCCAACATTGGTCACTGTAGAACCAAATATGGATGGCATGCACAAAAATCTCTTACCACCTAAGGGAGTTACAGGGACAGATGGCTAGATCATTGAAAAACCATAGGCTGGGGTGTTCTTCACAAACAAGTTCAATAAGCTATGCTTTTAGAGGCAAAGTGAGTTCAATATAGCATCCAGAANAGATTGGCATGTTAAATCTATTTGTTTAATAAGTTTGAGGGAGGGTATTGAAAATACTCTTTATAGCAAACTTATTAAACTTAAGGGTCTAATATGTAAGTTATTTAGCCTATTATAACTAATACTTAACTTTGGTGTTGGTATTGTAAGTTTTGTTTATGCAGGGTCTTAAGTGGAACTTGTGGCTATATAAGGATTGAGATGGAAGCTAGGGTTTTATTATCACAGTTTTATCTCTCGAATTCACACAGTTTTCTCTCTCAAGTTCATCATCTTTCTCTTGGTTTCTGGGTTGTTAATTGTTTGGTTTAAAGGGTTTATCAAGATCTTCTTGATTGTAATCTGGGTTTTAATATTGTTTTAGTTTAGTTTGGTTTAGTGTGTGAGTTTGTAAGCAGCATCTTATAGAGAGACTGCTATCTTTCTTTTGTATTATATCTTGGCTTGAATCCGTGTTGGGGACAAGTCTTCAGTGTTTATTGTTATAATAAAAGAATAAATCACCAAAGGGGTGGTTGGTTGGGTGATTACACCTTGTGTTTAGTTGTTTTGGTACCATTTTAACACTTGAGTTGCTTGAAATCAATGTACACATACTAACATTTAATCCAAGGACTCGATTTTGCTTGAGGCAATATCAAATTTGCTTAATCCAATTATTGGGACATTTATTATGACCCCTTTACATTTATAAGGCTACTTAAGCTTTATATAATATAAGATTACTAGTTGTACGATCAAATAAACGTGGTTATTAAATTGCAGTTATAATAACTCTTGAATATGTCAAAGTCGTTACAAGTTAGCTTGAATTCGGTTCCATCGTGTTTACTCGCTGATGAGCATGATCCATGAAAGAGCTATTCTCTGAGCTTTTTCACTGAGGAGTTCACTTACTGAAGAAATGAACCTTCTAACGAGACAAATCACTGATGATAACATTCAGGGTCCTACTTTATGAAGAGTATGACACTGAATTCATCAGCCTGATGAGATCGTTCAGAGTGTTACTCACTAAACTCATCAGAGCTACATGAATTCCAGTATTCGATTATTAGAGTCAGGGTAGTTAAGTGACATGANCCATGAAAGAGCTATTCTCTGAGCTTTTTCACTGAGGAGTTCACTTACTGAAGAAATGAACCTTCTAACGAGACAAATCACTGATGATAACATTCAGGGTCCTACTTTATGAAGAGTATGACACTGAATTCATCAGCCTGATGAGATCGTTCAGAGTGTTACTCACTAAACTCATCAGAGCTACATGAATTCCAGTATTCGATTATTAGAGTCAGGGTAGTTAAGTGACATGATGGGTGTACACTCCGTCCATCCAAACTCATTACCAGGTGCGACTTGAAACCCTCAATTGCATAATTTCCAACTGTTTCAACTTGTTGCCGAAAGTTGGTATCTTTTAACCAACTTTTTTTTGCAAAAAAACCTCGCTTAAACACATAAATACCAACTTTTTTTTTGCAAAAAAACTCACTTAAACACATAAATACCATACAACTCACTCACATACGTTCACACAACCTTTATTTTTGCTCCATGGTCGCAATGATCGAACCAATTAGAGAATTGGATCACCCACACATGAACCAAGCTTTTTGTAGCTAGTACAATGCGTGATTCACACGTCAAACATACCCTTACGGCCTTACCACATGTGGTCAAACAAACAATGAACTTTTATTGAAACACATTTTAAAATTTTATAAATAAATATTTACCATGGTCCATCGGTAATTAGTGTTCAACAAGGAATATGATGCCCGCCGCGTTGCGGCGGGACTTTTTTTCACAATTTTTTTTTT